>JAOTQG010117110.1:0-11158 GCA_025631175.1 Iris virginica | reverse complement strand
GAAGGTTAATAGGACTCGTTAATATGGTGTACATATATAATTCCACTAATATTACACTTTATTAATTTGTGTCCTATCAACCCTTATAATAAGACACAAATAATAAGCATCCCAAAAAAAATGTCTTATTAGACCTATTTTGTTGTAGTGATAATTCTTACGAAAGTGAGTTTGCAGTTTATTTTATTCTATTTTCTTTTCTTTATTTTTAATGTGTTTTGATCGAGATAGTCAAAGGCTACGTATGGAAGTGTTGATAGCAATAAAATATACATATATTTTAGTGTTATTTCTATGACTATTTATCTTGTTTCTATGAAATTGTAAGTTGGGTATAGTTATTTTCTTTTATTTTTGGTTGACCAAGGATTGAGAAGTCACAGTACGAAAATTGAAACACTTTCGAGCTAAACAAATCAAAATGTGCAAAAAAATTCAAAATCCGAGAACCAAACTACAAAGTAGGAAGCTTATTCAAAAAAATTCACCCCCCAAGAGCACTTAGATAGCTTTCTATATCATTTTTATTGTAATTTTATCGAGATTATGAGAAATTAATTTGCTTTTCTAAAAATTTGAGGTAAATCTCAACTACATTTAAGCGATTGAAACAATATTTCATATTTGATTTACATTCTAGTTTTGTTTGATTGATTTAATGTTCTTTTCTTCAAAATAGTAGTAGATGAAACATATTTTATGTTCAAATTAATAAGATAAACGCATGTTAGCTAAATCAAACAAGCTAATTGGAGTAACGTGCGACCGTGCAAAAAATGAAAATTAGGTTCATATATAATTCTTAAGATCTTAAAGGATTTTTGTATTGTTTGTGGATTGCAACCTTAAGTGCCATAAACAATTTTTACGCACAGGCATTTGCAAATTGCGTTCGAACGTCCCAATCATTGACTATGTGAAGGAACTAAGGGGTGGCCCAGTGCCAGTGGTAGAGCGGAACTTTACAGTATGTAAGGTCTCAGGTTCGATCCCTGCCCCCTTGGGGCCAAAAAAAAAAAATAAAAAATTGACTATGTGAATGAACCCTAAAACAAAGATCAATATTGTTTTGAAATGATATTGTACGCATAAATTGTAGTTGATGATTGAATCATTTTTCGTAAAACCTCTTAATCATATGTTTTAATCTACAACTTAGTTGCTTTCATTTATTTGTTAATTTTATAATCTTTTCTACAAAAATTTGAGACAAATTTGGTACATTTATAGTTAATTAATTTGATTACAAGTTTATATGGGATCGACTCTCCTTGCTCTATTTGCTTTAATTTTTGCTGTCATAAGTAAAATTTAATTTAAACGGGTGCAACACCAATTATCACTAGTCTAACTCTGTAAATCCACAAACATAATAAAATAACAATGAGTCAATATGTTACACATTGCCCCTCTAAATCTGTCTACCATAGTGCCCATTCTATAACATAAACATCCATGGTGAGCGGACTACCCCCACCATAAATATTCTTGAGAATGTACACATGCTCTTTTAGATTCCTTGACAGACTTAACCAACGATTCATGTTATAGGGTGTCTAAGCAATGTATTTGCTAAGAAATTAAGGTTGGGGCTCATTAGGTTTGATTAGGCCAGTCAAAATTCTACCCATTAACTCACTCTAATTTGCTTTAACCTGTTAAACAGCTCAATCCATTACAATCCATTTAACTACAAATTTGTATATTAGAATGTCAAAAATATATTTTTTTGTGCAAATGAGTATTTAATATATTAATTTAAATTTAACTTAATTCATTTATTATACAATTGAGTTGATTGATTAATTAAATAGTTTATAATAAGTTGAACCAATTATAATCTGTTAACTATTAAAAGTCAACTCATTTCAACCCATTTAACCCGTATTGACAGACTTATGTTTGATTAAATGCAAGGAGAATAGTGTCATAATGATAGTCATTATTAATTAATTAATTAATTAAGACAATGTCTTTTCACAATCTTGAATATTTTAATCAAACATCTATAGTAATGTTAAAGCACTTTGCAGACAAAGGCCGTTAAGTGTGTACTCCTTCCGTCTCGCACAAACGTCCCTAGTCGATGTTTATTGATCCTTGACTTAATTTCGAAAAAACATATAAAGAGAGGAGGGAAGGGAAGCTAAATTTATTTTCCATATTCAATTACAACCCAAGATTGGATGGGGAAGTTCTTTCCATCCATAAGGGAAAATATTCCCAGACACTAAACTAAGACCAGATGGCAAACTAATCTACAGTTCGGGATGCAAAAGTATGGTGTAATGAGTGCACTAGATTGATTACCATCCTCCAAATATCGCACTTCACAGCAAAATGATGTGGAGGAGGGTGAAGGCAGCCTTGAAGATGGAACTCAACTCGTTCAATAATAATATTCATCATCATCATCAGAATCATAGTAGTCATCCTCCTCATCTTCATCATCATCGAACATTTCGTCGTAATCTTCACCGTAACCATCCATAATGTGCCTGTCATCCCAAAGAGGACAATCACATGTTGCTTTCTTCTTCTTCCATTCAGCACCACAAGTATAGCAAAACTCGTACCCACATCTGCAATGAAGAAAAATTACAAGCAAAGGTAAAAAAAATCATTTGGCAGAGTGAGTTGACGGAAAAGATACACCCTTCATTTGATGATGAGGATTATTTTCGTGTCCTATTACTAGAGTTCCTTTCAGAAGTATCAATATTATTCTTCGACGTGTTTCGACTTTTCAAAAAGACCCTGGTCTGGCAACATGATGAATACATGCAGGAAAACAATGAGCACTTCGGCTACAAACAAGAGCTGCACATCATCACCCATGAACCCATAAACATGGTCTGAAGAAAATATTCTTTCATGAAACTAAGGTATGGAATATCTATGGTAACAATGTCCACGACTCATTTGAGGAAACATATAAATTGATGATTGTTTTTCGCAGCACATTCGACATATTCTTCATTCATTAATACTTCTTCCTTATAATTTTTTTTTTCTTTCTAAAGATTTGAGGCGATATAGGCCTAGCTCCAACTGTTAATATTTTATTTAGTAATTAGGTCTTACGAATCACTGGGATGGCTTAAAGCACAACAACAAAGCGGTCTTCCAATTGCGTTTTAGAAAAACTACGATTTTGTGTTATAGATTTCCACAATTGAGACGTGCATCGAGCAGATGAAAAGCATGTCCACACCAAAGAGTTGTCCTGTTTTCAGCTATGGGACCAAAACATTTCAAATGGATCCCAACCGCAGCAATTTGCCGGGGGGGGGGGGAGGAGTGGGACATAATGCCAACGTCCAAACCTCCCCCGTCTGGTTCTTCTTAATTAGAGCATACGGATGACCGATAATTTACAGGGTATTTATCAACCAAGCAATGTATAAACCAATTTAAGGTACAAGTTCATTAAGAAAGGGTCAGAGACAAGAAATTTGGTACCTGCAAGTCATGTGAAAGCAACCTGCAGCTAATTCAATCATATGATTACATTTCACACATTGTCGCCACAGATTCTTTGCAGCCAGGTCTTTCAGCTTTGTATCTTCCGCAAGGGGAACAGGGTTTCTCCTTTTGTACTCCAAACAATTCATCTGCCTATGCCAAGGAACCTTGCAATTGATGCAGAAATGACCATTGCACTTTGTGCATATCCTGATTACAGACCCTTCAGCACCAATGAATACAGTTCTAGTTTTTTCCAGAGCTTCTGTTTTCGACATCAAGGCTGAGCATTTGGGACGAGGGCAATAAACTTTCTCTGTCACGGGAATTGAAGCTTCCTTAATCCGTTGCCTCATCATGTCAGCCAACTTGGGTGTAAGAAACTTCTCACAACTTTCAATTCTCAATTCAAGGTTACAACCTTCATGAGGGCATCTAGGCACCATTCCATGCAGCAGCTTAACCTCAACATGCTGTTTCATGCAAGAAAAGCAATACCGGTGACTACAGTCATCCACAGAAAAGAATTCCCCGGCATCTGTATCTTCCAAACATATTACACAAGTCTCATGTCTGACAACACTTGAAGCCTCTACATTGTTCATTTGGGAAACTATTGCTTCTCTTGCAAGTTTGAAGGCAAACTTCACATCGTTTCGAGCAATAAAGGAAGGCCTGCTGAATGTGAACTTTTGCCGGAGGAGATTCACCTGATTCACAAATGTCATGATCTTTTGCTGCTTTGGTGACCATCGGCCTATGAGCTGCATTTAACAAGACTGTTAATAATCTGTATCATAAGCACTTAAAATGTAGCATGGGGGAGGGCTACCTATTGCTCATGGTTCGTTTGGTTGGAGGGGTGGAAAATAAGAGTGTTTAGCTTTCACTTTCCAGAGGGTGGAAAATACTTTTCCCTCCTGTTGTTTGGTTGAACAAGAGGAAAATGAGGAGTTTTATTTTCACTTGTTTTGTATGAGATAAAAAGTTTTAAAAAAAAAAAAAGGCTTTTGAAATTGTGTAATTGTTATTTTCACTTTTCCCTCCATTTTCACTCCAATTTTCGGGGGGGATTTTTTATTAAAGATGAGGTGTTTTCATTCCCCTCCATTTTTCCATCCCTCCCATTTTCACTCCTACCAAAAAAGTGAAAAGGAATACACCCCTTGAATTTCCCCTCCTCATTTACCACCCCTCTAATTTACCCCCCAACCAAACACATTATCAATGTCGTAACCTGAGTTTCATAGGGCAAAAGTGAAATAAAGGAAAATCCAGCAAGATATGTTCCTTTCAGTCCAGCAAATGCAAATGTTCTCAAAGGAATATAGTAAACCAGAAAATCTGATCAATATTCAAGACGGATCCTCTTTCGGAAAATGTCAAGCTATTTGGGCTTTGGTTTTCAGGAGGATGATAGAGTTTTGTTAGAGTGTGCTGCTTTTAAGTTTAGCTTGCTATGGAACGTTTGGATCGAGCGGAATGCCCGTATGGGCCATATATTCTGAAATAATGTCTTACCTACCTCTTTTTTGTGGAAGAGCATACCCTTTCAGGCCTCTCTTTGAGTGCGGAATTTGGGGCCTTCCAAGTAGTAATGGTAGCAGTCTTGGCAAGAGGTTGGGGGGCGCAGCTATTTGTTAGTTTTTGTTTTTAGGGTTTCATTTATTTTTTCTGTTTGATGTTCGGGCAGATCCCAGTGCATCTCTTGCAGTAATTTTCTCCCTTTCTAGTTCTTATTTTTTCAAAATAACGAAAGAAAGAAAGAAATGGCAAGCTATTACAGAAGACAACTCAGAAGCTCCCTAATGCATATTACCTGGACTTAGGCTACGCGGATCGAAAAGGGCACAGATCCAAATGTCAGATTAAACGTAGTGTAAAAGCAGCCACATCATACCCACACACGTATGCATATCATGTCATGTGAACAGCACTTTGGCAAAAGTGAAAGGTCGCAGTAACAAAGATTCATGCAATTTGAGTCCCAAGATTAACTAAAAGATAAAAAAGCTTCCAGACAACTAAGACACTTTTCTCTTTCTTTCTTTTTTCCTTCTTCTTATTATTACTATTATTTTGGTAGGGGAGGGGGAGACAAGTCATACTTAGTTTTTGTTGCTTTTTTATTTTTTCCTAATATGCAAACTCTAGCCTGTAGAATGTACCAAATCTGAAGTACTGAGATAACTGTAGTAGAATCGTCTAGATTTGATCCTGCATCATATCCTATACCAATTGCAGGAGGTTAGACATCTTCCCACCTTTTTCTGGACAATAGCACCCACCTCATTTCAAAGGGAAATCTAATCCAAAGAGTTTGTTTATTTTCCGTTTCACATCTGTATCATGTATGTCTATTTCAGAACACACTCACATTTGCAGACTGTTCGCCCACCTAATTTCACAGCCATCATGGTCCTTATCATGCCAAGTCCCTCCACATCCAATCCCTCATCTTCAGTATGGGATCATAAACCCACCCAACTACAAAGTGCTAGGTTCCTGAGTAAACACACTTCAAAAACACCCCTGTGAGAAAAGAAAATCTGAATGAAGATGAGGAAAGGAAAAAATTATTTTAGATAGAATTGCAGATTGAAAATGGAAGCGATTGAGAATTTAATTTTCTCCACTGATGTTATGCGATAAACGAGTGTCCTTAATAATGATATTATCTAAGGCCAACTGGTCTAAATGTTTGTGCCACGAATAAATGGGATTAGACGGCTAATCCAGATTCCAGCCAGCATTCCATACACAGTATCAGTACCAGAGTAATCAATAGAGGCAAATAGCGGCGCTATCCCGGGATAGCGGAGCGGATGAGGGGTCTGCCGCTATTCATCTTCAATAGCGGGATGGGTACTCATCGCGGCCGTAGCGGCGCGATTCGCGGGTTGAATAGCGGCGCGAATCGCGGGAAATAGCGGATTGGGGGCGAAATTCCTAAAAGCCCCTTACTTTGTTGGGGGAAATCTTGAAAACCTAGGCCAAATTAGTAAATCGTGGCTGGTATTTCTTCAATAGGGAGACCGATGCCACAGATCGATTCACTTGACAAATTAGGGCTTGACAAATTAGGCAATCGGCGACTCCTTCCCTTTCCTTTCCTTTCAATCGACGACTGCTTCGGTGACCTCGGCGACAGGTAAGTCTCTTTCTTCCTTTCTTCTCTTCTCTTCTTTCGTTTTTTTTTTCCTTTCTGAAGCCCGAAGGTATCGCTAACACCCTTTTTTTTTCTTCAGCGACCTCGACTTCTTTTCTATTCTGTCGGCAACTCCCTTTTTTTTCCTTTTCTTCTTTCTTTCTTTTTTCTTTTCTCTTTTGAACTGTTATTCAGTCGATTTTTTTCTTCTCTTTTAAACTGTTTTGAAATTTAGGTAATATTTGTCATTTTTTGTCTTATTTTAGTATTTATATGCATATAATTTTAGATTATTAATTATATAAAAATATATTTTAAAAAAATCAAATAGCGGTTATCCCGCTATCCCACTTTCGGGGTCGGTCGCTACGCGCCGCTATCCGGGACTAACTACTTTGATCAGTACACGTACACTACCTCCATTCATATAAAGAGGACAGGTGGAAAAGTCAAAGCATTTCGGTTCCTAAGGGGGAGAAAAATCAATACTAATATTTTGAAATTCCAACCTCCCTCCCTCTTATGGCTCTATTTGCAGTTTGAAGATTACAACAAATGTGGAAAATCTGTTGCAGATGCAAGCGGGTTGGAGGTGGTGAGCAGAGGGCTAGGTGTGTTCAGCGTCAAAGGCCGAGAGTGAAATGATTGAACTTCGAGTGAGATTGCCCTTTTCATTTGAAAGCGACTTTCTGGCCAAATTCTTGTGTGACAAGTGATTTTCAGGGGCAAAAAATGATTTTTCCCCAGAATCATCCATCTTTTCCGACAAGGCTTTGGCTGTTAAAGGTGAGTTCCTGGAGATGGAAGGAAGCCACAGTGATAAGTCCATCAACGTCCTATTGCTGGACATGAACTCCCCTGTCCAGCCAATAACAAAGGGCAATTTATCAGCATACTCAGTTGGTTAAAGTATTGTGATGGTGGTAAATAGGAAGGGTATATCTGGATCCTAAAAAAATAAATGGCTTAATCTTTGAAAGTGAACTATTTATATGAAACATCAATGAATACACAACTCTGCCCGGATAAGAGGGAGTTTACATGTGTGGGTAACCAGCTAGCTATATCTTATATCATTATAAGAAATCCAGAGTGTTAGAGAGAATATGAACTTTATTTTCATATCAGTGCTTTGTATACTAATTTGTATCCTAACAACTACAGTTGAGCTCCCAATCTTGACTTGCTCGTTTTGTAATTTTAACTTTATTTGTCAAAGAAAAGTCAGAAACAACTTCAGACGACAACTTATCATAAAATTCACTGTCCTCTATCCCGTGATAGAAGTCTAGCACATTCTCTCACTGCTATCTCTGCATTTTTATCACTCTATCGATTTCCGTATCATGCTACCTCTTCCTCTCAGTCATCAGCAACCTTTTTAATGGTAATTCCTACGAAGATTTCAAACTTAAATCACAAAGTTAAATGCAAAACATTTGATCTTTTTGAACCTAAATAAAGCATGTCAAACAGAATATCAGAAACATTGCATGTACATAACACCTATGTAGCCTAGTTGATTCTTCTCTTCTTCCTTACTTCCTCTCCTTCATTAAAAATCATAAACATGTACATGCATATTCATTTCAAGAGCATAATTCACAAGGCAACTAACTTTTTTTTCCTCGAGAAAGGCCAGAAATTGGCGCAGTGACAGCTGATAAGACTCACTAATCTAGCAATTTTTCTGTGACTACTGCAAGGCCATACATGGATGATGTGCACCAAGTTCAGTGGTGACAGGATGAGAAATACGTTTTCCCGACCTTCAAAGAAAGCAAGTTACGTGCCCAAGTTCCCTATAGAAATTTCTCAACTTATCACACAAACTTCATCGAAGCTTGTTGCCCTAATATAAAACTTCCTCAACAGGGTATCCGTTCCAAAGGCCTGTTTTGCAACATCCAACATCATAAAATTGACGCTTTACCACATTCACAAACTCTAAGGGTGCAAGGAAACATCCAACATCTTTATCTCTGTCTTTCCTGTTATGTTCACTATTATACTTGGTACTTTGTCTTAGTCCTAGTCTTAGTCTCAGTCTTAGTCTTAGATCATTACTTCCACAGGACAAGAGCTAGATATGAAAAAAGTTGGTGGTTACTACCACCAAGCAGAAATCGCTTGCCAGTTAACCCTGAAAATGATGTTGTAAAATTGTAAATTTGATGAAATTGCAGTTACGTGACCAGTAAGGCACCTAGTTGGGGATGGGGTTCGCCATGATCTGCCAAAACAAAGTGTTTCCAGCTAGCAGCACAATGATGGTCTGGTACGAACCGTAAGATGAGGAATCCACCATGGTTAGATGAATTAAGACAACCCCCCCCCCCCTACTATTCAACAATCGCTAGCTACCTCTCGACTTTATTTCCTACATTAAAAATGCATATTATTTTTTTTTGTCTTTATCATTTGGTTTTTGGTCACTACATTGAGTGCCGACTTATCCAAATTCGGGCCAAAGAAATAGTTTTCCTAAATTTAGAAATTCATTAAACCTTAGACTTCCCTTTTACCCGTTTTACACAACCCTAGCAAAAGATTTTGATGAACGTTTCCAGTGAAGTGCATTGGTCAATGACATGCAGCGAAGTAGGAGTCCCTCTTCTCTTTAAAACTTGTCCCGCATACGGCGTTTCTATCAAAAGTTCATAATGGATATTTCTAATAGTCCCTCTGTTCCAAAACAAAAAGAGCTTCATATTTCCTTTTTTGAAGTCAACCTATGATATAATCAAATCATTACTTGGCCTAGATTTATAATAATTCAAGTTCTAAAGTTTCAATCATTGTAAGAATTCCAAGTATCGACCATTATAATTTATAAAACTTTGCAAGAACAGGAAAAATTGTGTAAATGCATGGCCAAAGTTTCATCAAGTTGACCAAAAAAATCAAAATCAAAAGATGTTTTTAGCACGGAGGGAGTATTAAGATTACTGACATTGTAGTTGTTCAAACTATAAATCTGACCTAGCAAAAATACATACAGCTAAAAAGTGATTCCAATCGCACGAAATGTGCAGATGCAGGCATCAAGAAAACTACACCATCAAAAAACATCATCACATCATGATTTCACTTTCTACTCCTGAGTTGATCCAGCCACAACAAATATGAGCTCATGGTTCCAAATACTTAACACCAGTTAACGATACTCTTATGCAAAACAGACATGGAATGGAAAAGGAAAACACTCACATACTGAAAAATAGGGAAGTAGTCGCAATAAAACACAATCCGCTTCAAATCCAGTTCAACCGCAGTATTCAAAGCGTCGGTCAGCGCCTTCCACTCCACATTCGCCCTACTCACCCTCTCCCCGACCAACACTGGCTTCTTCACCTCAAAAACCAGCTCATTCCTTGAATCGCATATGGCAACCCCAACCGCAGCCAATGTCGCCGATTTCCCGGCCCCAACATTCTCCTCCCCAACCAAACCCTTAAAATAAACCCTAAACACGTCATCATCATCATTAATACTCTTCGACGAGCCCTCCCCGAACGGCCTCTCGAAATTATCCCCATACGTCATCCACTCGTCCTCCGGCATCCGCGCAATTTCCCGCGCGATCCGCTCGTCGTGCAGGCGACGGCGGAGATCATCGCGGATTCTCCTCGTCTCGGCTTCCGTGACCGCGCGATCGTGGAGTTCGGTGGAGAGGTTGTCGAGTTCATTGGTTAGGAGGTCGGTGAAGGATGATGACGGGGAGTGTTCGGGTGGTGGTGGGGGTTGGGGTTGGGGAGGGAGAGCGGTGGAGGAGGAAGGGTGGAGGGAGAGGGAAGCGGTAAGGGCTTCTTGGAGTTGGAGGTGGAAGGCAAGGTCTAGGTCTGTTTCGATTGCTTTGGCCACTATTAGTTCTTGGCGTTGTAAGGTTGCAATGGTTTGGAGTTCATCGGAGGCGGAGTCTGTCACCGTCGGCGCTGTCGCCGTTGGTTTGAACATTGTTGTGTTCTTTCTTGTATTGGGTAATGGGAATTGGGAAGACCGAAGCCAGTACAGTACAGGGGTACGTTTGGGAGGGAAATGTACGAAAAGGAACCACCTTGCGTGAGGGCCGTGGTGCGGACTATATATTTTTTTCCGATTAAATTGTACTTTTGGGTGCGTTTGGATGGGTGATTTATTGATTTAGTTTTTGAAATTTTGTAATGATTATAGTAAAAAGTAAGAGAGAGATAGAGAGAAAAAGTGTGGGACCAATGAGAGACAAAAATCAAAAATCAGAAAATCTGGATAAAAATCACCCAGAAGAACGCAACCTTTATGATTTATATAATAAAATTATATTATTTTGTCATAAAAAGTTTAAAACTTGGAATATCTTCGGCATAATACCCCATTTGGGTCCTAACGTTTGACCCAGAATCTCAAAATGCCCCTAACGTTTAAAAGTCCCTTCATCAGTCACCGAACTTTTTAAAAAAAATCTCAAATAACCCCTAACCCTAATTTAACCTAATTTAATGAGCTGACTGGATAAAAAGAGGCTGACGTGGAATAGTTTTGAGGGTAAAATAGTAAAATGTCATA
>JAOTQG010117087.1:0-11160 GCA_025631175.1 Iris virginica | reverse complement strand
CCATTTTCGATCTGATAAACACAGGACTAAGGTCCATCATTGACAATGACATTGGTAATAGACTTGGTTTTGCTTGGTCTGTACCAGCAGCAGGCTAGCTCATTTCATTTTCCAGATCCATTTATGGTACACGAAGCTATAGGTAGGCGGACCTGGTTTGCCACAAGTGCCATTGGAAAATCCCCCTGTTTCTTAAGAAGTAGAGTTGTTACGGCAGGTGCTTGAATGCAATGATACAGTCTGCTATTAGACAAACGGCATTTCTAGACATACACACGAGTCAAATCCCCTTCTTCTCCCAACAGCATTACATACCCTACAAATCAACTTCAATGATTCACCCTTCCACTTGACCAAGCACTTGAAGACTAGGTCATCTTTGCCTTTGATTCTAACTATGTGGATACAAACATCAAAAGAGAATTAGAATGAGCAACGAACGAGTTTGAACAAACATAGCACATGCAGGAACAGACTGCTTTGCTATGCACTATAACGTAACAATCATTCTAGGCGCGACGTACTAATTACTCCAGTGATAGTCCCCCAAGTATCTGATATAACTGGTTTATGTCACATGATCTAGGAGCAAATAGCTTAGAATATGCAGGGGGGGATAGAGAAATGCCCATGGAGTTCCAATCAAATTTAGAGAAATATTTGCTAGGAGAATCAGCTCTACTGCAATGAATTTTCTCAATCATTTTACGCCTTCACAGTTGAATAAGATGCCTCGTACAGAAGATACCACCTGCTCAATATTATGACAATATTTGTTGAGCTTCTTGTTTGTTGCAAATGCTAAAACTGTTATAATAAAATGAACGAGTACTGTTATTTGCTGCTCTCAAACCCATATTTATTTTTCTTACATTTTGTAGATTTGGTATTTTCGTCTCAAGTACCTTCCCGAAGTGACGATACATCCTCAAAAGGAAAAGGGTAGAAGACTGAAACTATGGAAGAGGGAATGAAAACATCCCTTGACAAAACTGCCAATGCAATTGAAAGAAGCATCGATGTTATTTGCAATGTATCACTTGCAAGGTTTTTTCCTAGGGTGTAATTCTTTCTTCCACAAATCATGTTTTCTTTTTCTTTTGAAGTTTTTCGTAAAATTTCTCGTATTCACAAATTTTTACGATAATGAACGTGGTTCGCATGTAATCTTTGACAGTTGTTTCTACAAAGTTTGTGTAGTTTAATGTTGTTTTGACATTTTAAAGATGTAGTTTAAGTAGTACCATTCTTGACAAATTTAAGCTGCTTGTTTGAGCAAAATTTAAGCTCAACAGGATAAGTTACCATTTGATGCTCTATTTTGAGCGGTTTTTCGTGCAAAATTTAAGCTCAACAGAATAAGTTACCATTTAATGGGGGTTAGTATTGAGTTAAACCCAATTAACTCAATAGCTTATTGGTTTTATTGAATTTATTATTGGGTTTTATTGGGTTTAAGCTATTGAATTAATTGGATTTACACTCAACCTAAATCCAAATTGTCGCCCCTAAATATATATAATAGCTGTCGAGAACTCTATATATACTCAATATTGTATCTGCAATTAAATTAAGTTCCAGATAATTCTTCTGCCATTGATAGTCATAATGTGCTGAAAATTCAACATTAGAAGATAAAAACCTAACAAAAGATTTTACAAACCATAAGCAAATTAAAGCTAAGATATCGAATGGCCCTCATGCTGCAGAATTTAGGTAGAATATCTTCATAGCACCAAGCTCTTGAACAGCCTCTCGCATGCAAAAATATAAAACACCTGATAGGATAAAAAAGAAAAAGTAAATCCATATGAAATACTCAAAAACTACAAAATACACATTGTGGGGTTAGACAACTGACTACATTCTGTGTTGCATAAACTTCACTAATAGCTGTGATAGCATAGAAGCACAAAGCTGTGCAAAGGACAATCTTTCACCCATAAAAATTTGGTCCTGATTTTTTGTACTCTTTCGCATGGGAAAAGGCTGATTTGGCACTGGCTCGTATAGAATGACAGAAATGGATTCACGTTGCCGACACCTAATGATTGGGACTAAGGTTTAGTTGAGTTGAATGAGTTGCACATGAAGTAATTCCAAACTCGAACCCTCCCAGGAGGTACCTCATTCCATTAGCTCTTTAATGATTAAAGTACACAAAGGAACTTTATTAAGCTACAGTAAGAACACAAAGTTCAAATATTTTTCTGTTCGACTAGTAGATTCTAGTTACCGAAAAAATGGGGCAAACATGTAGCTATCACAAGTTGCCACTCATTGCAACTTCCAACTCCAAATTGCTAGACATATATATTACTCTGTACCTGATTGCATTTCAGGTGCGTATTCCCTAATGTGTAAACTTCCAGAGGGCACCTCAATTAGATTTTTACACAACATGAAGTAACATAGATCTATGTTCCACTTTCCATAAGAAATTAACAACCCCTGGGGCCACTGAACAAATCAATCACATTCCTCGAACTCTGTGACAGTGGGGAACTCCTTCATATCTGGTAAGTTAATGAAAAATATCAAGCCTGAGGACCATCAGAGTAGATAACTTAATTTTGCAATAAAAAGAAACAGAGAAAGAACTGCCAATGATTGAAACTAAAACATTTAGACCATAAAGTAATCAACTGAGAAGTAACAGCTTCTGTCCATGCTACTGATCTGGGACCTTTTTTGCATATTATGAGGCTTAGCAAGTAAAGACCAAGGATCAGTTTGCTAAATGTAAAACTGCCTTAACTCTTTCGAGGTTTTAGGTTTACGTTTTTTTGTTCTTTTGATAGATAGCTCATTCATCAATTGTAGCTTAGGAAATAATGGTGAACTGAAAAAATGGTTGTTTATTATTCCAAATTTATACATCTATAACAATCAAGCTCTTAAATACTTTATATAAAAAATAAAATAACTTGAACTAAATGTTCCATCAAATTCACCTCCCCCCCACCCCCGGGTCCACTGCCTAAATGTAAGAAGCTGGCAGCATGTCATGTTCATCTCTCTCTCTCTCTCACCAACACAAAAAACGCCCCTAAAGACAAAAAGCGACCATTCCAACGGGACTTGTAATCAAGTCAATCATTGATATGGTGTATGATAAATCCACTTCCCTTGTTCTAGTTCCATGGTATGACTGAAGTAACTTTTCAACTATGTAAGCTGCTTAAACTCCATTAAAGAGAATCAATTTTTGATTATCATAGTGCCATGATTTAATTAAGTAGTCACGGGTATGTGTTTAGCTTCTCAATGGCGTTCACGCTCATGCATCTTCTGTAATTTTATGATTGTACACCAATAATGTGAACGAAACAATTTAAAAGGTAGAACAGGTTTGGATAAGATGAACCCAAACTACTTCCATAGGGGAATAGGTTCCAACAAAATCTTTTGAAGTGTTAGCTTACAAATATAATTGGTTCGTAACCAAACTGGCCAAATTTTTGGATTTTCCAAGCAAGCCCTAACAGACAAAAAATGGAAATGTGAAGGAAACCATGAGAAGATCTTAACTCGCCGTATCTTACTTGCAACAATAATTGTTTGACACATACAACAATCGACCGTTCAGCACTGGTTTAGAAAATAACAAGCACACTAAACAGATAGAACAGCATACGTCCATATGCATCCATCACATCTAACAGGGACAAAATCCATTAAATGCACTACAATACTACATAAAAACCAAAAGCTAGCCCTGATTACTTTTAAGGGAGGAGACATATTCATAAATAAAAGCTCAAAAAAGACTGATAGTTCCCAGCTGGAAGGAAATACTATATGTGAAACACTATCCAATATAAACAGCCAAAAGATCAATTCACAACCACCAGATATACCTCGTCATCAAGAGGGCACAAGTTACCAAAGGTTGTTAACCTCTTGCCACTGTTTTTGTTGCTGACAGAGAATGGTGGGGCATTTCTTTAATATGAGTCCATGAATTATGTGCTTTCCTTTGGATCTCGTATTTAATTTGAGAAAATGAAGATACATTACTTCTGTTTTGTGCAGTCAGAGCGATATACCATAAGGAGCCGTTTGGTAGGGAGTATGGGATTACATGGTATGAATAGTATAATTAATGAGGCCACTAATAATACCACCCCGTACCCACGTATTAATAATAAGGGTAAATGGGGGTATTAGAGCCTAATCCAGGTTTACCCTCATTAATTAATAATTGTTCTAAATGGCTACCATACACCCCTCCAAAATTACTAATACTAATATCCAATATTCGTGGCCCCTACCAAACAGCTCCTAAGATTCTTAATGTAAACTAACCACTGTTAATTGACAACAACCTGTGAAGCAGATTAAGACAGGCACTCATCATAGACGTTTTCTGGGAACCAAAAGCAGATTAAAGGGTCAAAAAAAAAACACCAAGCACTCATGCATTCGCCGAACCATGGGTAACTTACATTTTAAATTTAACAGTATAAATGTCCAAAAGTCATAATAGGATGGTAACCCTAAGACCTGTCCTCGACAGCATTGTACGAAATAAAGTATCAGGGAAGACTTCTACATAACAAGCCAACAACTTTACATAATATCCAAGCAACATGACAACTCTGAAACAAGATCGATTGAGACTTGAGACCTAATAGCACATATAAAATTT
The DNA here is from genome assembly GCA_025631175.1 of Iris virginica. Taxonomy (NCBI): domain Eukaryota; kingdom Viridiplantae; phylum Streptophyta; class Magnoliopsida; order Asparagales; family Iridaceae; genus Iris; species Iris virginica. The sequence continues at coordinate 6,509 of JAOTQG010117087.1, read as the reverse complement.
ATAGAATTAACTCTGAATGTTAAAAGGCCTTGAGCATGCGTGACAAATTCATGATTTCCCAACCAGCATGCATCAATATGTTAATCTATAATCAATACCCGATGAACTTGCTGAATCAGATTCTAAGCTTCATTAGACATGTTAACTTCCATCTTAAGGATGAGCTTTCAATAATATAAGCATAATGAACAAAGTCTGAGAAATCCTCACTCCACCTTACAACGTGCATGCCAAACAAGTTTCGTATATATCAGGGTTCAGAAGAAGAAAAGAAGCTCTATTAAAGCCTTTCACGCATAGGGTTCAAATCTTTACTAAGAATCTTAACAAGGTCTGACATCGCAAAAGGTAATAATCACACAATACCAAAGTAAATTAAACTATAAGCTTCTGCCACTGCACCAAGATACATGTTTAATCTTCCTGTTGAGATTTTGCTCAACGACTTCAAATTTCTGTCTGTTACAAAACGAATTTTCCCTAAAATCCTTCAGAGCTCTATTTCTATACTTTTGAATTTTAATGTACGCTCTAGTTGCCTTTGCATTTACATGTTCAGTATTCAATTGTGTCCATTAGAACATTTTTCTTACTTTCGCCTCTAATTATTTGATGAATTTTTAAATTTTTGGCTATATATAACCATATATTAACGCTATGATTTGGTAAGTGACAGTCACGAAGATCTATCCAATCATAATAATAACTAGATGCCTCGAATAACCCAAATCACCTTTCTCCAAGGTGTTCTACAGTGCTGAAGGATATCTAGTCACATTTTGTTATTTTGTTGATTTTGTTCAATAAGCTGCTAGTCTAGTCATGTGCACGTGCATTTGGTGTTCTAGGTAGGCTCTTCTTTCCATTCAAAATCAAAGAATGACCATGGATATTGAAAGCATTGTAACTTCTAATTAGTGTCCATCACATCAACCATGGTGAATTTCAAGTATGAGTTATTTGCTTATCATGTATTAATGGTGATATGGGATCAACTTTGCGTTATCTCCAAAACAAAAAATTTATAAATAGTATAAGAAAGCTACTACAGTATCCCCCCCTCTGCCCCCCTGATGGAGAACTTTGGTGGATGAACAGCAGACTAGTACACATAAGAGAATGTTCATGTTGCTTTAGAACTTTGGGGGTATTGAGCATTGAACTAATTTAGTTCATTGTCGACTTTTAGTTAGACATGAGTTTGTTTTGATGCAAAACTTTAAGTATATTTTTGCAAACATTAAATCTTGAATAGAATCTAACTCATATAGAACTCTTGAAATCTTCAGTCCAACATATTGTAACCAAAACATGATTGGAAGATCAGTTGAGCATCCAAGGTAGTCAACTAAAAACAGAGAACTATTTGATTGCCACAAGGTTGATTGGTCTTTCAATAGGATGACTTTTTCCCTGCACGCCACAGTTCATGTATCTTACTGAACTTCAGAAGCGATACTACCTAGGTCATCAAACAGCAAAATGAAACTAAATCTATATAACTGTAATTACGACTCTGTAAATGCAGGAACAAAATCAACAAATCATTCACGCCAGTTAAAGGCAACATTATTAAGGCACTAGACTGCATTACCTATCACTGTTGAGGTGGCTGCTGTTGTTGAGGATTAGGTGGAGGCGGAATTCCAGCTCGAGGAGGTCCATACACAGGAATCCCACCGGGAGGTGGCATCCCAGGTCTAGGAGGCTGAGGAGGCCCAGGCATCCCAGGTCTCGGAGCACCACCAGGAGGAGGTGGCCCTCTCATCATCTGTGGTGGACCACCCATCGGCATCCTCTGCCCGTACTGCCCGGGTGGAGGCACGGGGAACGGACCAGGTGGCCGACTAAATTGAGGCGGCATAGGCGGGCCGCGCGCCATCTGCGGAGGCCCACCAGGATACCCGGGCTGTTGTGGCATCTGACCAGGTCGAATAACAGGATAAGTCATCGGCGGAGCAGCAATAGGCGGTCCTCCAGCACGCCCCATCGGCTGCATCATCCCGGGGGCGGGCCCACCGACTCCCCGAACAGGACCGGAAAGCCCAGGTTGCGCCTGGATCAGTGGAGCAGTAGGGACCACGCCCCGACCCGCAGCACGACCCAACCCTGGACCGGCTAGGGCTGCGGCAGAAGCGGCCCTAGCCCGGGACTCATCGGGAGGGGGTGGGCCCTCGACTGTCATGGAAATGACCTCCTCGCCGCGGAGGAGGACCAGGCCGAGGGTGCGGCGGTCCTCACGGTCCTCCGATTTGTTGTTCTTCGCCGGGGGGAGCTTCCGGAACTCCTCGCAGTCTCCGAGGACGAGATTCATGTGGCGGTCGAACGCCATGAACTTGCCAACCAGCTGTCGGCCGTCTTGGATCGTTACGCGCATTCTATAGTTGATGTATTGCAGCATCTTGGAGCTCTTCGACATCGACATTGTTGCCGATTCGGAGGATTTTCCCGCTCTCTAGGGTTAGGGTTTTGAAGTAAAGGGTTTTAGGAACGGGTTTTTGTTGGCGCGTGTGGTGTGGGGTGTGTGCGTAATTAAGCTGCAGAGCTCCTTCCGCGCTCGGTTAAGAAGTCTCTATAGGGGGGATTTTGTTTTTCCTTTCTTCTTCCTTTTCTGTTTACCATTTTCAATTAATATTATAGAAGTGAACATGGTTCGGTTTAATTGTAGCTAGGGCTGAAAATCAGAATTGGATCAAATAGAATTGAAAATATGATATTTCGAAAAAAAAATTAAAATTTTTTGAAATAAAATAGTTTATTCCACTTTTCATTCAAAAAATTTTGAAAATCTATACTACATTTCGATTTTGAAAGCATGCATTTTTTTGAAATTTCGATTTTTTTTGAAAAACTTGAAAATTTTCATAAAATCATTTATATAGCTATTATATTAATCATGGCGATCATGGTACTTATGCTTAAGACAAGGCTCAAGAAAAAGGAGTAGGAATTGCTCTGGAACATACTATCAGAAAAGGTTGTATTAAAGTTTCGACCTCTTGGTCACAGGGAGCTACTCCCAAAGATGAAAGAAACTTCCTATTTCTTCACAAGTTAGGGATGTCCCAGAGCCTTCTTCGTAGGTGTCATAGGGGCTCTGATCAAAAGAATCCCCAAAACACCTAAAAAGTAGCTAAATTTGTACTCACCGGTACCTTTTTTATAGAACCTATCTATTGAACTGCCCTCGAGACCACTCTGTGAAAGTGAAGCTCAACCCGATAAACGATTGGAACAACTCAAAGAGGCACAACTACTACCCACTGAGACCCCAGTCCAACCAAACGTGAAAACGAGGGGGTGCCCTCCTTATCTCGACGGGAGAATCCAGGCAATTCAGGAAGAATCGCAGCAATTCCTCAATCCGAAAGCAAGTAGGAAAGTAGTAACACCTTTAAAAGGGCGAACAATCACACTTCGTGTAATCCCACGTAGTCCCCATGTTCCTCGAACGGATCTCTTAGTTGTTGAGAAGGTTGCCCAAAAGCGGTATACAAGGCGTACCCAGTAAAACTTACAGCGGACAGAAAGCTGAGTATAAAAAGTCTCGAATTCGAGGGGGACACTGTGCTTGCTAGAACAAGAAGCAAATCCGTCTTATTCTCCGAGATTCCCAAGCGGCAACATCTACCTACACAAGCTCGATCAGGAGATATGGAGGATTCATAATGGTTTTCCTCCTTTTTGATTGAGTTGAGGGACTTCCAATTGAATGATTGAAAGAGGAAAGAGCTCACCTAAACTAAGAGATCAAGCCTGCAACTGATTCAGCTTCCGCTTCTGGGAGATCAAACGGAGCTCGACGCCGCATCTCAGAGAGGGAATAAACCTGGCAGATACCGATCTTAGCGCTTTTCACATAAATACGAGTCGGGAAGTTCCTTCGAACATATCTTCTTAAGCTCACTGGGAAGCTCTTTCTCTACCAACTGAGGAAATACCAGTTCTGACTATAAAAAATATAAATAAGCGGAAATCCCAGGAGGAAGGGTCGAGGCTACGAGACCTATAAGCCGCCCTCGAGACTTGAATGAATTTCTCAACAATCATCTGCTAGAAGCATCCCTAATGACTCTCATTTAAAAGTCTTTGGCTGCTTTGAATAATCTCTCTTTTTTTAGCCAAGACCATCAACCCCATTTTTCACCTTGAATGGGTCAAAGCCAAAAAGCTGAGAATTCGATATTCGTAGACGATTCGGTAAAGTTTCCTTAACCGTGAAGGTAGGGTCCTGCGCAGAACGCAATTAGGTGAGTCGTCTAGGCAAACTGGCGTTCTTGCAGAGTATATACCTGACACGAGCTAGAATTCGAATTTAAAGCAAATATGCGAGAATTCAAAGTTAATTCATATGTTATAACTTACAACTCAGGTAAGAGTGAAAATGGCATGGAAAAGAAACAAAAAGCTACTAAATAGTGAAAGAAAATTGAGCAAAACATCAATGAACTATTCAAAAGCACTCAATGTGTTTTTTACAAAGTAACAAGCAGCAACAAATAACTCTGAAATCTACATTCATCACTGCTCTTCAAAGTGATAAATATAGCATTTTTGCAATCTCACGACCCCTTGCATAGCAAAAAACGTTGAATTTCCGGATAGAGCTTCAAAGCCAAGAGTGTGTACCTAGGCTTTGAAGCTACGCCCTAGCCTCGTCCGTTCTTCCTCGGCTCTAGTTGGTTGGAAGCCACACCCATTTCTTCGACAAAATTCATTTTTTCTTTCCTCTAATCATTAATGTTCTTACAAGTTTTGTTTATATCAATGATTTTTAATGGACTAATGCCCCATCAATAATTAAATTTTTTGATTTAAAAAAAGAAAATTAGCCAATTTCATTTCAATTAACACGAGGTTGGAGGAGAAAATTCATCTTCAAGATGCAAAATTGGATAATACTAGAAGAAAAGGATCTCAATGCTAGATAGTTTGTATTAAAATAGCAATGATCCAATATCGATCGAGATATGCATCGACAGAAAAGTCGTAAAGAACAGATGATGCTTATAAAATCTCTAAGAAAATTTATATTGCAAATAAAATTGGTGTGTATGCGGCTGGAGTCTAAGTCAAAGAAGAGTACGGGTGTATGGTCATCGGAGCCGGAGAAGAAGCTCGAAGGTCGTCGGAACAAGGAAGAAGACGATAGAGTTCTTCTTGTTGACTCCTCTTCCCTCGTTTTCTTTTACTAATTTTACTACAGCCTTAAATATTTTCGTATTTCTATTTTAAACAGTAACTTAACTAAGGTTAAAAATTAGAGAAGTGAGGAGAGTGTGTATTTCCTTTTCTAGCTTCAAATACCTAATGTGTTATTTTTGAATTGGTTTAAAATGAAAATATATAAGTTGACATTTTATTTTAAAAAAATCTCTATTCTCAAATTGTCCATCTAAATTCAGATTTGTTTAGCTAAATTCGAGAGAAATTCGAATTTAATCTGACAAACCATAAAATTAGCCAATAAAAGATCAAAATTTAAATTTGTTTAGAGTTAGATTTGGATTTATGGATCAAATTAATTGTTATATTATATAATACATATAAGAAAATATTACTTTATTTGAGAACTTAGCGTGTACTTAATTGAAATGCAATAGTCATATTAAGAAAAAAAGTTCAATTATTTTGGGGAAATTGAATAATTAATATCATCAAATATGCATATATATATATATATCATAACATAGACATTAAGTTAGTCTCTGTTGTAAATTATTTATTAATATAATAATTTTTTTATATATGCTATTATTAATTTATTTAATTAAAAGACTAAATTTAAAATAAATGGACGGTATTTATCTAAATTTAAATTAAATTTAAGTAATAACTAATTAAATTATTAATTGATGTTTTATATTCAATCCAAATTTTAATTCAAACAACTACAGCTCCCGACGAATCAAATTGGAATTCGCTTATTTGATGGTCTTAGCTACCCAAGAGGGGTTGACAAGGGGCATGCCCCGTTAAACTTAATTCTAAAATATTGTAATTTCCTCGTGATTTTACAAACTCAACGCATATGTACATCCTGCAATGAAGTATTCGAGCTCTTTATTACATCAAAAGTCATGTTTTTTTTTTACGCCTAATGTGCGATTTTATTCATCACGATCAAAATGAATTACATCAGAAATAAAATACGGAATACAATCTATCCAAATTCTGCTGTTAGATCTAGAACCCGCAGCTCGACCAAGAGTACGAGTCACTTGATTCGCTGACCGCTTCGCAAATAGTATCAAGGCCCCAATCACCTTCGATAATATTAAATAACAATCTTCAATTACCTCTCCAAAAAGAGATTGCATCATAACTATTCTTATTCAAAATATTTACCACATGTACAAATCCATCTCTATACACTACTAAAAAAAACCATTTTAGCTACGGAATTTAGCTACGGAAATCCGTCGCTATTTTAAATTAGCGACGGAAAGTCCCCGTCGCCTTCCGTCGCTAAATCTTCGTCGCTAATAGCGACGGAGCTCTTTTCCGTC
>JAOTQG010117076.1:0-11162 GCA_025631175.1 Iris virginica | reverse complement strand
ATATTTAAAAAATTATCAACAATAATAATTTACTTATAAATTATAAAAAATACAAATTACTGATTTGAAGTTTGTTCAATATGGAGAAAAAAAAAATCTACAAATTACGATAATTCAAAACATCATATAAATTATAAATAAATAAATGTAAAATATAACGAGTCGAGTTGAGTTGCCTCGCAATTCACGCAAGTCGAGTCAAGTCGAACTCGCAAAACATGACGAGCCTGAAATTGTGTTTAACTTGGCTCATGAAAGCTATGCGAGTCTTAAGTCGAGACGAGTCTAAACGGATCGAACCGATTCGAATTCACGAACTGACTTGACTTTTGTACAGCTCTATATGTGAGTCTTTTTTTAATAAGGATGATGTTAAATGCAATGTAATCGCAAAGAGAGAGAAGAAAAGTGCGTAAGAGTGTTTTTTAAGTAAAGGATATTTTGGTTATAAAACGAAAAAATTTAAGAACGACATTTAGCACCGTTCTAAAAAAACAATTAAGGATTTAACTTTCACCCACGAAGATTGTAAACGATTGACTTAAACATACAAACATTGACTTATACAAATAAACGTCTCAATATTAGAGTAAAATTTTAGTCCACTAAAGGTGACTTTCCATCTATTGCTGTTACCATGAGTAAAAACTTTGAATTTAAAAATATCTTAAAAATAATTTTATTTTATTTTACATTGATTTTTTAAAAAGGAATGGAAAAAAATCTTCTTGGGCAAAGGGAGTATGCAACTCTGCATCACTCATGTTATTTCATTTCTCTACTCTTTCTTTCATGTTTCTAAATCCTAACTTTTTTTCTGGATAAACATAACAGGAATTTTAGATATACCAAAGGCACATACTCATTGTGGATCTGCATATTTGTTCCTTCATAATTCTTCAGCACCTAGAAATGAAATTCAACATTATAATATGGTTCTTAATCCTTTGATCTTAATTAATGATCATTATACAGTAGTAGTTGTAGAACCAGAGAGCCATCAGCCGCCATCACAGAGATGGAATTCAAGGAAGCATGATGCCAATGTATTGATATATATATATATATATATATATATCACACAATCAAACAAGAGCACTCAATAAATGGGCAAGATCGATCGAGAGAAGAAAACCCAAGAAATGATCGCCGAACATGAATAGAGAAAGTGGTTCGAACGAAGACAGAGTAAACCAAACCTGATCGGTTGAAGCAAAATGCAGAAGCTTTAATGATCGGATATCGTGTGATCTAGTGAAAGTTTCTTTGTTGATTGCTCTGATCTACTCTGAAATCAAATAGAAATAAAAATTCTCCAACAGATTTCGATAGAAGAGAAAAGCATTAACTGCACATTTCTAAGCAATCAATCAACAACCCTAATTGGGATGAATTTGAATTGATTGCTATACTAAATACAATAATAGATTTCATATTTCTCAGCTACCATAGTTGAGATGAAGTATGAAACAATTGCCACCACTTTTTGAGTACAAACACTGATATCATACTTCTCAACTATCATTTTTTTCTTCCCTAACAATACATGATCACCTACCACCTGGCCCCTACTTGAGATCATTGATGAGCTTCAAATGCCTCACCTAAATTGAGTTTCATGATTAGTACTCGACTTTACCATCTTTCGAGTGCATGTATCCGTCAACGTTGTATTTGTGGTATACTTCTATTTGATTCTCTTCCCACCAGCTTTCTGCTTCTTTCGCTGTGAATCTTTTCCGACTGCACAAAAAACAATTTCAAAGGCCAGTGGTTCGTGAGTGGTTATCACTCGGAAACTTGGTATAGAAACAGTTTTCAAGTTGTTTAGGAATCTCATATGCTATGCAAACTTGGGATACCATTTTCAAAAGTTTATCCAAAAATCTAATGCATGCAGTCTATATCCACAAATGGAAATGCTGATGTGGCATTGCTGGGCTCTATCTTCTAATCCATTTTCCCCATAGTGAACAAAATTAGCCGTGAACACCAGAAAATTTCAGATTTAGAAGAAGGGAATCACTATTTCCAATCCCTAATATGCTTCGGCACCCATTTCTAGACACTACATCAATTAGAGTTTTACAGTAATGAAGGGGATGGATAAGCGTAGTAGTAGTAGTAGGAAATAGGCATGCCCTAAGAAAGAAAAAGGAGGCCTACTAATGACAAATCAGTGTTTCCCTTAGGATTCGGGTGATATTTGAAAATCAAGTGTCTACATATGATAGTGTGCTTGGACATTTTGTCTAAGAACATGAGAATACAAGCTAAATATGCGAGTATTCCAAGTTTTACTTCTACCAATACGAAGCCCTCAAAATATGGCATATATGCAATATGATTCATGAGTAGTCAAAAGGAGGGGTTATTTCCGTCCCAATATATGCTTTTTCATCCCAGCTATATTGAAGTTACAATGAATTGGACTAAACTATCACATGAAGTACTTCACTTCCAACGGCATAGATATTTCCTAAAACATCAAGGCAAACATTTGAACATCCTTCATAGGTTTTTCCTCTTAAGAAGATTATGGCTTCTATTGTAATCAATGAAACTCTACAGTAATACAGCAACGCATCATACCATCACATTATGATTTTAAAATTGTCCCTCATTTCCTAAGAGATTTTTTCAAGCAAATAAATCCAAATAAAAAAAGAAGCTCCAAATTATGGTTAGTTCTGGTTAAGCAACTGACCACTTTCCCAATTTAAATCTAAAAAAGCCCAGCAAGCCCATTTATCTAATCGGAGGGCGGAGGGAGGACGCCTTATAATTCCACTTTTCAAGTCAATTCACCCACTCACCAGTATGCTTTGTAACCTATCAAGAGTCCAAAACTGTCAACAATGTAGGTTCAAAGAGAGAGGAAGGAGGTCACTATGGAAACGTAGGAGGCCCTCGATTGAGCAGGGAATCCTCGGAAGAACATTATCTTTTTAATTTATAAGGATTATTTTATCTAGTTATAGTAAAGATCATTAACATGAGGGGTGGAAAAGCATATCTAAGGGTGGAAACATCCTTCACAAAGTTAATATCTGCAAGGAAAATGAATATCAGATAAAGAAAAGGGGGGAAAAAAAGGTCACATACAGTTAATTACCTGAATCTGACCCGTTTCATCCCCTTCTGGCCATCTGGGAAAGTTGTGAATGTAATATAGACACCTGGTTGATGCTGTTCAATCCATTCATGTTTTGCTTTTACCTCGTTTTGCCCGGAACTCGTTTTTCTAGAAAATGGTTCCTCTGCTGACTCAGAGTTACTTTCATAAATGTTTCTGTTGCGCATGGTCCTTAATTTATTGGAGAACACGATCGGAGAATCACATACACTATCAACTTTCATTTCTTCAAGTTGCCTAACTTCAGGACGGACATTTGTGGAACTAAACATGGAGTCCTTGTCCATCGCCTTCGGGCTATCAGTACATTGGGATTTGAACAGACGCAACTTTGCATTGGCATGATATCTTGCCTCTTTTCCAGCAGAAATTTTCTGAGACATTATTTGAAACTGCCAGAAAAAGATAATTGAATCAGAAAGAAAGCCTGATGTGCTCAGTAATGTGTACATTTGACAGAAATGACTATAGCGATTTTTCCATCGACAAATAACTGATGCTTTAACAGTTTCACAAATACAGATTTCACACTTGTAGAAATCATTTCAGCATAGGAGCAACCATTTTGGGCAGATAAAAAGATGACGGAGACAGAAGTTTGGACCGCATCTTTACAACTAACTAGTTTATTAGGAAAACAGACGAGGAATAAGTAAAAGAGACAAGTCACCAATGAATTACCCTTGATGTCAATGCTTTTATTACTTCCTTGGCTGCTTTACACTTGACAGCTTCCTCCTTTGCCAGCATCCATGTGTCATCAACTCGTTGTTGACATAGTTGAATTTTGTGCTCTCTCGTATGACATAGCTTTTCAAGGTTCTCAGCCTACCAGAAGCTCATGGAAATTAGAAAATAAACGACTGTAAATGATAATCTAATTGCATGCAGCAGTTATATATATTGAGATACAATCCCCGATTGGCTACAAACAAGCCTTACAAACAATTAATAAAGATCTTGGGTTACTCCTCTCATTGTCAATTGGTTTTGAGATGGAACCCCAGATTTTAACAATATATACTTCACCTGACCAGATAAAGAATCACACGTTGTAACTAAAATTCAAAGAGTTTCAAATGAAAGCCCTCATTTACTCATTGCATAGAAATTCTTTTGATTTACTCAGTTACTAACCATCAATAAAACATAACAAACACAACTTCTATCACTAAGTTGGATCATGTTATTCACTCAGGCGAGTTATATCCTACTAAGGGGAACACAGGAACCTGAGGAATTTGGACTGCGGAGGTTCTGCCCGCGGGAATAGACTAAGAAAATAAGAGTGAGAGAGAGAGAGAGAGAGAGAGAGAGAGAGAGAGAATTTGCCCTTAGAGCCAAAGAACACCTTAGGTTATGACCCATGATCTGCAGCTCGGGCTTCCAAAGCATATTACATCTATCTATGTAGATATATGTGCTGCTGCATTACATCATCTTGGACCTCATTCCAATCAAACTACCTAGGTAGAATGTTTTTCCCTTAGGAAATATGCATGTGACGAGCACATGGCACTTAACAACCCTGCTTTAGTTTGTAAAAACAAAAAGACTAGAGAAAACACTGTAAGCACGTATATGAGGATCCCAATCAGGCAATAATATAGCCTCAAGACTAATTTTAGCGTAAATTCTTCACACTTAATTGAAACGCATTAATCTTTAGACTAGATATTATTTATTATCTTCTCATGTTTAACCAACCATTGTTAATTTCATTGTTCACAAACACCATCACCACATCCACATAAATGCAACAGTCGAGTATAAATAGGGGGGGGGGGGAGTGGAGATTACCTGAGCCCTCAGCTTCTCAACTTCTACTGCGAGGATTTTATCTGACTCGAAAAGGTCTCCCCTGACATTTACAAAAGCCGAGGCAGAAGACCTTAATTGCTGAGGATCGTCTTGCAAACAAACAGGATAATGTGTCCTTGCATTTTCTCTATCATGTCTTCTAAAAGATGCAGGGGAAGAGACCTGGCCCCACCTAGGCAACCCACCCAAAAGCAAACAATTGGAGTCCAACGGTTGCTGATGTTCCTCTTGGTTTTTGTTGGCCCGCTGTTTGTCATTATCACAATAGTTTTTAGATAACATCACACTCCATTTTGGAGTTGCAGAAGTCCTTACTTCATTTCCATCAGAGAATGCCTTGTTTGTGATCAAAAGCGGTCTTGGACTAGGATTCTCCAATTCCAATAGTCTAGCTGAATGTGTGCTCCTTTCTAGAATGTTGAAGCACAAATCACAAACCCGAAAAGGTTTGTCTTTGTTGGGTGCCAAACATGCACTATTAATCTTCTTACTAGTACATGCACGGCAGAACAAAAGACCGCAGTTATAACAGTTATGCTTCTTCCTCATAAACCCGAATGCCATGGTACATCCTCTACAAACTGATTGATCAGAACAAGAAAAAGACTTGTGTAAACAAATTGCAGCAGTAGAGCTGGACCCGCAAGCAATACTTTCTACCTGTCTCTCTTTCAGTGTCGCTACTAATGTTGGAGAGTACCTATCTTCAAGATCACCTAGTCCCAATTGCCCACTTGCACCCTCACCCCATGTATAAACACTTCCTCTCGATGTTAATGCAGCAACGTGATAAGACCCAGATGCAATCTCGCTAACAAACTCAAATTTAAGCTTCCCTTGAACAATGGTTATTGTTTTGTCAGTAGCTTGTGGATTTCCTAATTGTCCATGAACCGAACTACCCATAGTATAAACCACACCCATACAAGTTAGTCCAACAGTTAACATTCTTCCACAGGATACTTGAACAAAATCATTATCCACAAGCTTCTCAACACATGTTGGTGAGAGTTTTCTCTTCTGATCGGTATGACCAAGTCTTCCTTTATCCCCATCTCCCCATGTAAATAGTTTTCCAGAAGGATCGCTACACTCACATTCATCAACCATGATCCCAACTATAGCAGCTGTATGCCATGGCCCACAAGCAACAGATTTTACACACAAGCCCTTGAGAGATTCGACTTCTTTCGGTTGAAATATTGTTTCGAGATTCCCGTGTCCAAGGACACCAAAGGTCCCATCACCATAAGTAAATAATTTCCCAGAGGTCGACACAATTGCCGTATGCCATTCTCCACAAGCAACATTTGCAATACTTACACCATCTAACAGGCCACAAAATCTGTGAGGCATCCATTGGCTACTTTTCCTGTCCTCGCCATAACAATTATCACCCCACGTATAAAGTTCACCCGCAAGAGTGAGCGCACATGTTTGATATTCACCACAAAAAACGGATTTTACATGGACCCCATTAAGGGCGTCAACTTCTTTTGGACAACCAATATCCATGTTGACTTTATGCCCAAGCCTCCCCCCTGTACCTTCACCCCAACAGAAAATCTCACCTTGTTTGGTCACTATGGCAGCATGTTTTCCTCCAAGAGATATTTTTTGCACGTCAAGCATTGTTGTTGATTCTAGCAGTTTCGGTAACAATGCATTCGATTGCAGCCCATGGTGGTACTCAATCTTTTCGCTCCGCCCTCCTAATAGCCCTCCTTCGACTTCTCCTCCCCACATGAATACATCCCTCAGTACATTCTTCTGAATTTTTGGCAAAACGTGAGCAGGTGTCGCAAACCGACTAAGCATTTTTGCGTGATTGTTTGGAGCAGTATAAACTGCTTCCCTCTTGAGATTTTCAGGTTCGATAACTGGTGAATTTGGAGTTAAGATGTCCATTACATTTTGCATGCTGGAGAGACTTGATTCCGAATAAAAGCTATCGGAGGAACACGAGAGGCCGTCGGAGAAACACCTCTCAGAAAATGACTGTGCTGGGCTCCCAGATAAGCTGTGCATCTTCAAGACAAAAAATGACAGGATCAGACATTAAAAAACCGCTATAGTTATGGGAAAATCTGTCACTGACAGTTGCACTTTTCAAATTAACAAACAAATAAAATTGTCTTAACCTGTAAGAGTCTGGGACTTTCATCCTGTCGGCCTAGATTATACTTCCTTCGCATATAACTAGCTGGACTATTGATACAACTCTGTGTTCCTCTTCGATCTTCAGACTTACTCATAGCTCTTGAATGGTGACACCTGGATATCACCGCCTTCAGGCCTAAATACCAAGAATCAGCCTGCGATTTGTCCTTGCAGATCTGTTGAAGAGAAAGATCGATTACATGAGACATTAACAAAGTTGAAAATTTTCGCAAATAGTACACTGAATTTAACAAGAAGCATTCAAGTAAAAGTGATGAAAACATTTTGCAATTACCAGATCAAGAGAACTTTCACCATTCGCATAAATTACTGAAAATGACTGACATTCCCTTTCAGGTTGAACTCGCTTCTGAAAATTGACCCATGCAAGGTAGATTCAAATTGATTAGGGGGCTTACAATGGAAAGGTTACGCACCTTAATCTATAATTTTTTTTAAAAAAAATAATGAAAGAATCTTCTTTGCTCACAGTTCTTCGGCCACGGACAATATTTGTAACTGAGCTTAGTCGCAATTGCTTTTCCTCCTGATCTGAGTACCAAATCAAAATTCTCTCATCCTGAAAACATAAATATGAAAAATAAGAAAAGGGACAACCGTGTGTATGGCACATAGCATACTATTTCTTACAATTCTTCAACAAAAAACAATAGGAGGACCAGTATTTTGGTTGGATTAAATTATCCGGAGCTCTCTTTATCAAGTCAATGAACAGCATAAGTTGGTTCAATACTTCAAGGCACAGACTGGGGCCAGATGGATCAATCTACCAAATCGACACCAGAACTAGTTATAGAGGTAGTGATGGTCAAGCAGAGTACTGACTGGAAAATGATACTTTCATTTCTGGAAGTACGAATTATGAACTAACAATCTCAGAATAGGAAATTAGGTGCATCCATAATACGAGCTGCTGAATGCGATCAAGTAGCATAATTACATCCACAATATTATACATTTTCTCAAATAGCTTACCGCTGATAATCTGAAAGGGCAAAATTTGGGCTTCCCTCTTCGGCCATACTTTAAGAAATGTGCACCCTTCTTTAATGCCACAATAGCCTGCAGGGAGTTGAGAACAAAATTTACAGAAAAACGACCTTCAAAGTGACGTGTGGGTCCTATTTGCAAGATATGCTCATGAAAAATGTGTAAGAAGTTGAGAAATATTAGTATTAACTGCTTGTGATCTTATTGATAAATACAAAATGAAACCAATATTTGAATCATATGTTTACAGTTGAGAGGGAAAAGATAAAAATAACAACAATTATGAAACTTAATTGGTATATTCGAGCTCATCAACGATATAATGTGATAAATGGCTTTCAACCACTGTCAGTGTTTGATTTTTAAGGAAATCGTGATGGTTTCAGGGGAAGCTAGCTTCTAAGGGTTTAGTACGTAAAAGCAAATTTCCATAAAAGTAGAAGATGGGCAGTTAGCTTTGTGTGGTTGCAGCCTTGCAGGCATATTAAATTCCATGCTGCACTTCTTGGCTGAAGATCTGCATCATTTATATGTATAAGGGACCTTTGGTAGGTGCATTATAAGCTGAACGCCTTTTCTAACTCCAAAAGTACTAGTGAAAGAAAAACAAGTCTATTAAACTGGTAAACTGGTGGAGAATGTCGTGGTTTATTAATGCACTATGAAACTAATATATACGTCAAAAGGCCCACTTGCCATTTTTCCATACCTTAGTTGGAGTTAATAGCCTAGACAGTACCATTTACGACAAAGCTATTGTTGAAGAACCTCTACACAGGGCTTCTTTGTGTGGCCAACAACAAAATCCAATGAATTGCAGTAAATCAAAACAAGTGTGTGTGTGTGTGTGTATGTGTGTGTCTGCCTTTTGATCCCAACTACTGCTAGGGTGAGGAAAATTACAAACTTCTCAGAGAGTATCAGTGACAGCATACACTGCAGGAGAGGCCACCCAAACAAGTGAAAATAAAACCTCAAATTTTGTGTTCCAACAGTGAAAGGCAAGAACAGCAACTCTCAACAAATGAACTAAATGCATATCTGATACTGCAAGGTCAAATCAAATTTTTTTTAGCACAAAATGCTCTCAAAAAGAAACCATATTATGCTGTATAACAAAATCACAAAAGAGTCTAAGAAAGAAAATAGCCCTTACATTTCCAGCTAAAAATCTGGAAACACCCATTTGATCGAAGATTGGGTTTTTAAGCTCTTTGATCATAATACAACCTAGTACTTATCCATTTACCATAATGCCACACCAAACCAGCATTTGGGTTTTAATGAAAAAAAAATGGAAATGTGAAGACTGATGAGCATGAAAAAGCACATTTTATGCAAAATTAGAAGCTGTAAAACTACTTGAAGCTATGGAGAAAGAGAGGAAAAAAACTGAAACCTGTTCAACTGCTCTTTCTGAAGGAACTACTGCCAAGAATTCTTCACCCATTTCCAATAAACTTCACATGAGCAGGAAGAGAGAGAGTTGAGGCGTAAGAAGTCAGCACTCAGAAGGGGAAAATCATGGAAGAGAAAAGAATGTGTGTGAAACAAAGAATTTTGTGGCAGATGCTTCTTCTTCTGCTACTGACTTGAGAACAGAGGCGAAATAACTTCTTATACTACTCCACTAGTAGTACGAGACAGACAACAGTAGAGAGAGAGAGAGAGAGAGAGAGAGAGATGAAAGAGAGTGTTGCACCCAAAATCCCAAATCCAGAGCTTATAGAAAAAAGGAGCAATTTATTTGGTACATTTCTATTTCCCTAATTTCTCTCTCTCTCTCTCTCTCTCTCTCTCAAGTGGGAAACCAGAGAGTAATTTTAAACTCTCGATCAGTTTTCTACACAGAGTTAATTCCTACCTTTTTTCCAATATTATTATATTTTAATTAAATATTACGTAATTGTTCCACGCTTATAAACTGATAAATCTATGATAATTTTACTAAATTTATTTTCAACACTAATTTACAATAGTTTTTTGGTGTTGGATTAGTAGCACTGGGCGGGTGGAAATTATATCGAGCGCCTAAGCTCGGTGTTAGAATTGTTCAATTTTTTCTTTAAATGTACATAAAGATTATAAATAATTTATATAATATAAATATAAAATACACATAATAATTATGAAGATGATAATAATATAACTTATGCATCTTATATCTATGTTATATACATAATTTGTAATCTTTATATATATTTAAAAAAAAATGAGCGCTTGGGACTCGATATACCAACTCCCAAGGGTAGCAGCGGTATTAATTACCCCTCCACCCCCGGCCAATGATTCCACATTTTAAAAGTAGTTAAAATTTTAATTTGTATTTTGAATACTTTAAAATTTTTATTAGTATATTATAATTATAAGTTTTTTTTTATAATATACGATAAAACTATCGTATCATGAATATAAAAGAAAAAAACTTGAAAAAAATTATGATATTATAGCTTAATATTTAAGCTGAAGTATTTGCATAAAGCGTATAAAAATAAAATAAAATAAAATAATATTTGCATAAGAGGAGGAGCACATCCCTTTTATCACGAATGAAGATTTTTTCAAATGGTGTCTCATTTATGTAATTTTTAAAAATGAAAATTTTTAAATTAACTAAAATTTTATAATTTTTTTAAAAGAATTGAGATAAGAATTTAAAAAATAAAAAATAAAAAAATATTTAACACAAAAGATCTGAACTCTTTTACCACGCACCCACCTTCTATTTTGGGTAAATCTTTCTGAAACTAAGCTAAATCTAAAGGGAGATAATTGATAATAATAGAATTCTTAATGTTTGGATTGTAATGATGTAGCTTTCCACTAAAATAGGAAACAATCTTATTGGGACGAGATATCCATGTCGCTTTATGACATTGTAATTTAGAAAATTGATTTGTACTAGCTAGTACTAAATAAAAGAAGTACTATGATGCATGTATGTCATGACAGTATGAGTATGAGCATGTCTTGTTACATATATAAAATGAATCTCCCAATGCCCGAAGTTACGGTTGATTTATTTTGTTATATA
>JAOTQG010117065.1:0-11164 GCA_025631175.1 Iris virginica | reverse complement strand
TGAGAGTGTATAGGTGTAGGGGTAATATATGGAAAGTGTTTGATATTGATATATGATATTTGATGATATTTGGGTGTGATATTGAAATTATATGTGATATGTAAGATGTAGTGATATTCAAATATAATGATATGTAAGACTTGTGATCTGATCCTTAGTGACATCTCTACCAATTTATTGAGTTTTCAGAGAGTCGGCACCCATATTTAGTTAGAAGCCAAATCCGCCTGTCAGAATCATGAAATCGGTCTCTCAATGGGTCGAAGTTATATAAATCTCCGATTATACTAGTTTAGAACAAGAAAAATATGTTAATCTTGAAAGATTTAATATGTAGGGTTTTAATAATCCAATTAATCCATTAATTGAATCAGTCAAGTTATAACAACACGATTCATTTTACAACCATGCTTTGTGTTTTAAAATCAGTTTAGAAAGGTTTAAAATCAGAAGGAAAAGGTTATTGAAAAGGATTTTACCTAATTGCCATTTGGACAGAACGTTGGCTTGAAAAAACATGTTTTCGGAACAAGAATTGAACAGTGCTTTGCTGCGATTTATTCCTCTCTCCTCCCCTTTGATAAGTATCTATTCTGTGAGTATTTTCTGCTGTAACTATTCGCGTGTTTTGGCTGAGAGTAGAGGTCCTATTTATAGCCGAATTAGGGAGGAAGGGAAGAAGAAACGTATCTTGCATCTTATTGGTTGAAAGCATCAGTAATTAAGAAGGAATGGGACGCCAAAGATACGAATCTTATGTCCCAAGACATTCTGTAACCGTCCTAAACCCTCAAGAAGTCAAATCAAATCGGAAAAATGTCAAAAACTACCAAAATTCACGATTTTCGGACTCAGGGCCGCGTGGTCGTTCGTAGGGCCGTGCGGAACTGTGCACAGCTGCGCGAGATTACTCAAAGCCGCGAGGCTCTGACTCCCAAAATGTAGATCTTTACAAAATAGTCAAAATGGACACTTGCATCACTCAATTCCGAGTCTGAATGAAATTATTATGATTTTTCGAAGTTCTGTCACCATTTAAACCCTATTTATCCCAATTTTCATCAAATTGAAATGAGACTTTAATAGAGTATTATTAGGTACTTTAAAACCATTAAAACATCGTCAAAACATATCACATGGTTGTATGAGGGATCACATAATAGGGTGTCTACAGAGCCCCTCTGCAATGGGATGAGCATAAAGCTTAGACCCATCGAAAAAAGACACCCATTCTGGGCTGAAGGTCGACCGAACCGTTAGGCTACCTACGTATCTCCAAGTATCAGTGATGGGGAAGAATTGTGTCTTAACCGCATAGGCTTCAACACTGTAGAGACAATCATATGTACGCCACAAAGACGTGATTTAAAACGAAATGCAAATTTTCCGATGCAAAAGTGAATTTAGAAAACTATATGCAAATCGATGCAAATGTGAATTTAATGCATGTCAACCTTTTCAGGTAATTTAGCAAATAAGATGCATGTCAACCGGTCCATTCTAAGGTATTTTGAGGCCTAGGACGGATATTAAATTTGTGCCCTCAAATTTTAAATTACTATACTATAAAAGTAAATAAGAGCATAATTATTAGATATTAACAATTCAGACTATAAAGCAAACAGCAAAGACAATCAAAAAATTCACCAAGAGGAGCAATGTAACAGCAAAAACCTACAAAAACCATAAAAAAGAAAGTTAATTTCTTGAGTTGATGTAGAACTACTCACTCGAAGAGACAAACGGAAGAGAGTTCCTTGAGTTGTTTTCTTCTATGAACGTAATAGAAATCCACTTGGGAGAGCAACCTAATCGACTGTAGTGATGGAATTCAAACACCTATCTAGGCTATCTTACAAAAAAACTTCCGCATTGAACAATAGAACAAGATTGCAACACTTATATTAGTATCAGATTATCAATTTATCAATTATCATCTATTTTTTTTTTAAATTACACACCGACCTTGGAACACCTTCACAGTCTCACGCCGATGTTGTCACGGATTCACCTTGGCGTTGGGAATAGATGCAAAAATATTATTGCAGTAAAGCACAGAAGATTAGAATCGATTGTAAACCCACGTAACAACGGTTCAATTGGAACTGCGGACAGCTGCATGGAAATACTCAGGGCCACGCCGCTCTCACTCCCAAAATGTAGGTGTTTAAAAATTAGTCAAAATAGACACTTGAATCACTTAATTTCAAGTCTGAATGAATTTATTATGAATCTTCAATGTTCTGTCACCATTTTAACCCTATTTTTCCCAATTTTCATCAGATTGAAATGAGACTTTAACAGAGTATTACTTGGTACTTTAAAATTTTAAAACCATTAAAACATCATCAAACCATATCACATGGTTGTATCACAGAATGGGGTGTCTACAGAGTGTCTAATTGTTGATTGCTAGCAGCGATAGATATAGTAGTTGTGTATCTGATAGAATGTATATAAATGTACATATCGAAGGATACTAACTTTGCAAGTACTCCCTCTCTAAAATAAGTGATCCAATTGACTTGCACATTGTTTAGGACAGAATTTGACTTTATCAATGTGTGGTTAAAAAGGGTTTGTTTGTGGGTCCAAACTTTGTGTGGCTTTTATTCAAACTTTGGGATCCAAAGAGAGAAGATTCCTTGGAGGACACTTTGGAAAATCGCAAAAAGGAATAATGGGCACTTATTTTGGAACGGATGGAGTATATGACAGTTTTAACGATTTTATAAAGGCATATATTAATGCAAAGTTTAAGGAAAGCGATATGAACACAGTGATTTTAAAGTGGTTCGGAGCCAACCCACCTACATCCACCTCCGTGTTGCCTTCTTAGCACACAAGGACAAGGTAATTATCCACTATATTTTCAACAAAATATTAGGATTATTGACAAAAGGATTTTTCTCCCTTAGCTAGCTCTCCTAACTTAGAATTCTTCTTGTTGGAGTGGCACAAAGGTGATTGATAGATTTGCTTCTTGTGATGACTAGTAGTCTGATGAAGTTGAGATGATTCTTCTTGTTGGACTTGATGATTTCTTAGATGAAGCAGTAGTAAGGCTTTAACACTTCTTGTATAAGTGTTCAAGTTCTGAAGCACGAAACTTAAACGATATGCTTGATCAGAAGTGTATTTTCTTGTTTCTTGATATCTCTCGTGTATGTAGTGTATTGATTGATAGTTCAAGATCTGTTTTTGCCTTCAATTGAGGAGTAAGAACTAAGAAATAGTCGTCGTTTCTTCAAACAGATATATTTTCTGGAAGGAAAACATAATCTTATTTTTGTCTTTTTAAACCTTTGTTTAAAAAAAAAAAAACAAAAAACAAAAGTTGCATTTCCTTTTAATCCATAAGAGAAGATCCTTTCGAGATTTATTCTTTCCATGAATAAATCTATACGACATGATACGACTGCTGAATTGTTGACCCTTAAAAAGTTGTTTGCATTTCAGTCCTTTGTCAACTGTCGTAAAATACTTCATAGCTGCTCACTGAGCCGAGCAGTTATAGCTTGCTATCTTCAGGCAGTCTTGTGATTATTGAATCTGTAACTCTTGACAAATTTTATATTTGTAGATGGGGGCAATAATAAACTTTTAACCATCATCAACACACTAATACAGAATACATGGTCCTAACATGATGCATGACATGTGAAGAGAAGAATCCATTGTACGTGGGTGTGGGGGTGGGGGAAGTACTTTCCATGAACTTTGCAACCATGTTCATTTGTGATGCATAACATGTGAAGATAAGACTTCAATATGACATGTATTAGTCTACATTTGCAGTTCCCATCATATATCAAGTTCATCGTTTACATGACGGGAATAGCTTTTCTACAAGAAGGGTGGATGCACTGCAACAAGAAAATGTTGTATTTTCTTTGATTGCTTCATTTCTGGTATGTGTTATCTGTCTCCTTGCTGATGGATGTTTGATCTTTAAATTTGAGGAATTATGGCGGTAGCAGTTACTTTTGGTTTCAGGCTGGCAATATAGCCACTTTGTGCATTTATGGTGCCCGATTATAGTAGTGAAGCATTAGTAATACTTCCTATAGTGAGGCTCCTTCAAGTTTATAGTACTCCCTCCCATCTTAAATAAGTGTCCACTATTCCATTTTTGGGACGATCTTAAAAAGTATCCCTTTCCTTTTAGGGTAATAAAGGAAAGTATACAACCACAAACTTCTTGTGGTCCTGCACACAAATTACTTACAACCACTAAACAGAAAAAGTCCCAGCCTACAAGGATAATTGTTTATATTATACCCTTCTCAGTCCCCGCATTGGTGGGAACCTCGTGTAATGGCCAATCTTATTTGTATTTTTTCCATTAACAATTATGTGTGAGATCCCTAGGATGCCTCATTCTCGAATAACCAATAAGAGGATTTTATATGAAGCTTAGGAAAAGTAAAAAAGAAAAAAAAAATCAGGGATCATTAGGCCTCTAAATTATGTCAAGCTTTTGCCAAAAGAATCACAATACGAAGAACTCATGATGAAGGACCTCCTTTCACTTATCCAGCTTTGAGATGACTATGAGCCCATTTTAGTTGCAAGACCCAAGTGGTCTGAAACTTACAATCATCCTTCGACCCAAAGAGGACATAGATCAACTTGCCAACCACTTGTAGTCCATGGAGATTATCAGTACCCGTTGGTGATAGGCGTTCATATATATATATATATATATATATATGTGTATATAAATAATATAAACTCCTTTCCTTGGCTACTGTGGGATATATACAAACTACGAGCTACATACCGGCAAAGCTTTCATGTTTCGTGAGAGAGAAGATAAAGCTACTAATATCATTTCATTTGGCCTTTGGTTTTACTACCTAGACTCCTTCCATCACAAAATGAGTGCCCATTTATGAGATAAATTTTGTCCCAGAAATGGATGTTTATTTTTTCAATAGAGTTACTAAATTCACCCCTGCCTCTGGTCATGTGATATTGTCTATTACAATACAATAGTGATGCCACTAAGGGTCATTATGTATATGTTGCAGGAATGTTGCTTATGTATCCACTTAGTTTCCATGAAAAACTGAAAATGGATACTAATTTTGGGACTGAGGGAGTAGCATTCAGATAAACTCATTATATTGTGTCGAAATGCAATGAACTGTAGAATGTAGTGTAGGTGAGAACCTAATATGAAATAATCCGTTGTGAACCTGCGTGGGAACGAAATCCTTAGACTTCACTCCTTCATAGGAAAGCAAGCCTATTCAAAATAGTAGAGGCAACTGATCAGAATAGTGCCTCAAGGTGGGCTTATTTGAGTAAGATAGGCCCCTATTTCAACTCCTGTGTAGGCTATCTAGACAATCATTCCTTGAGAGTGGACCTACTCTTGTTCTCTTCCTATTCCCAGACCTCGAATAGAAAATCCATACTTGTAAAGGTCTCTTTTATCTAACTGGAAGATCGCGGGTAGTCAGCATCAGACAGATCAATCACCTATATGAGAATGCTAGTCGTACTAGGGAAAGGGAGTCTGTCATCGGATCACTCCATGTCAACATTTCACTTCCATCTTCAATACTTCTATTCCCACTTCCCATCTTGGATACCACCGAAAGACGAGGTGAAGGAAAGATGAGCTGGGACGAATAGGTTCAAGAGATGAGAGAATTAAGGATACCTACCAGAAAGACTAATCCAATCCATAATGATGTACCGGAAAATACAACATTTTTGTTACTTGCCCAACCATCCGGAGAAGCAAATACAACGGGTACGCTAATCAATAAGATTGATGAAGTAGCAGTTAATGCAAAAACAGCCAATTGGAAAGCAAGAGTCATGCTTTTAATCCTCCAAGCTACGAACAAGTGAATCTATACCGTTTGATCCCTCTATCAGATACAAATTGAACTCAAATACATCATACAGGGAGTTTAATTTATTTATGGGAATTCCCACCTTTTTTTTATTAAATTTTTTTTTTCTTAATTCAAATTTGAACTTGATTGCTGTAGAGTGAATGCTTTTGTGTTTTACATTCCACTGGCGTCGTTTTTATAATGTATAGGAGGAAGAACGAGGATTTGATCACCAAGACCCAACAATGCCATATGTGCCAGGTCCAGAAGTGGTAATAATCTTATTCATGCTTTGAGAATTGTTGTTAAAATGGTTGCTGAACTCCAATACTCTACAGCTTTTGTCAATGGAAGAACTGCTGAGGAGGCATCAAAGGCAAGCTAATGCCTCCTTAACTCATGTTTCAGTGGTTCAATATGTTTCGGGTGAATAAATATGTTTGTCGTGCCTCTTTTAAAGCCATGATTTTGTATGATTAGTAGGTTTTCATTTTGCTTTTGCCAGGCAAATATTTTAACTATTAGTGGCAACTGCAGTCTTCTGAATAAATTTTTTATTTTGAAAATAATTAAGAATTTTCTTAATATTGTATTCTGGAGTTGGAAGAACACTGCTTTGCAGACTCAGCCTCAGCCAGGGACTGTGCTTGTTTAGTATTAGCTTTATGAATCCTAACAATTGATTAACAGGAATACCCTGAAGGAAGTTACCAATCTAAAGTTTCAATGGCCCGTAGAAATTAGGCTTTGTGAGCCTACTAAGTCAACATTTGAAAGTGAAGGTCCGCCAAGGTTACTCCTTTCACTTTTCGTTGTTTGAGAACACATGAAAGATTGTTATTTATTTTCCCCATATATTATATATGAATATTAGTATGAATTATTATGCAGTTTGAGGTACTGGTTTAGAGCAAAAGCAGAGCTTTCAGATGACCAGGCGTTACACAGGTGGGACCCTTCTATAGTTATTCTACTTTAATGATTATATGTAGTAGAAATGAAGTATTAGGTGTCCCATGTATTTTGGATTCAGTTTCTAACTAAATGAAACTAACAGTCTTTTGGTTGCAGGTGTGTAGGAGCGTATGCGTCTGATCTAATATTTCTAATAGTAACTCTGAGTCCTCATCGCAGAAAGGGTCTGGAGCTAACTTGTACCAGTTTGGATCACTCGTAAGTACACATGCTTTTACGTTTACCCCCGCCTTCCCAAAATGTTTGCCCCTTTTATTTCGGTCATTAATAAAAAGGGCAGACATTTTGGATACACGGAGTGATAAATTTGACAGCTTAAGTTTAGCATGTGATACCAGTTGTGTATCCTATTTTATAGACTAAAATAAATAGGTGTTTTATAGTCAACCCACCCGCCGTTTGCTTGCCAGTTGCCAGTGAGCTTGATGCATGGATTTCTCGGGGATACTTGTGGGGTTAGGTGTCAATAAGTTCGAGCACACTTTGTAGTTTTGTCTAAATGTCTTAGAAGCCTTAAAGTTGGCAAAATGTCACTATGATGTTATGGTTCCATAAATTCCATCCTCAAGCGATTGTCCTTGAAGCGACAAACTGAAGAATTGTATCAACAATACTAGTGGTGCCAGTTCTCTGTCATGGTCTTGATATTTTTTTTTAAATCTAAGGGCTTTTGTGTAATCTTTTAGTTCTTGCCAATTGTATTAGTTTGTTGGAGTTAGTGTTGTGTGTGTTAGTAGAGCAGGTAGTTTAGTGCAGTAAACAGGACAGGTTACAAAGCTTCAGGTACTGTGTAAACTAAAGAAACCATTTTCTGGTTTTAAATGGACTTCTAGTTCTAGGCAGTGGTTTAAGCTAACTGAAGCACTTATTCATCAAGGATTCTCGAACCCCTGCTGATTATTACCTTTTCACCAAGAAAACAGATACCTCCCTAAGAGCAGCTCTTGTTTACGTTGATGACATCATCGTTACCAGGAATGATGCTTCTGTAGTTGACATCAAGTGCTTTTTGGATCATACTTTTTGTTACTAAGGATCTTAGATTTATCAAGTTTTACATAGGCATTGAGGTGATCATGTCCTCTGAAGGGTTTCACTCACAAAGAAAATGTAAGTGGAGTTATTGGAATGTGTGGGGCTTACTCATGCTAAGCCCTTGACAATTTCCCAGGCCCCTTATTAAAATTACTCCTTGATCCTTAATGTTTATAGACAGTTGTGTTAAAGTTGATTTATTTGAGTCACAAGATCCGATTTCACACTTGCTTCACAATGTTTTAACCCGTTTGTCTAGGCTCCAAGACCAAGGGTATCTCATCTTGCAACCTTACACAAAGTCTTAAGATAAGTCAAGGATAACAATCCCTTGGTCCTTAGATCATGCTATGACCGAGCCTAGGGAGGCAATCCCATATCACAAAAAAATCAATCATAGGATACATGTTACTTGGAAATTCTCTCCATATTTCGTCTTGCCACCTTACTCAAAATTTAAGATACGTCAAGGATAACAATGCCATGGTCCTTGGATCATACTATGACTGAGACTAGGGAGGCAATCCAAATGACTAGATAACAATAGTAGGGTACATGGCATTGGCAGTTTCTTCCGTTCTTGGCTGTCCATAAAGCAATCTGTCATTTCCAAACTTCACCTGAATTAGAATATACATCCGTGCGAGAAGTGTAGAGGTTATCAGAGTAGTCAATCGCGCTATAGCGCCGTAGCGTCGTGTCGAAGCCCCTCCCCGCGACTGGTCTAGAATCGCGTCGCACATCCTAGTCGCGCTTGTAGCGGCGCGAATCGCGGCTGGAATAGCGCGGGAAATCGCAAAAATCTGGGGAAATTCCTAAAAGCCCCTTGCAAATCTTGGCTAATTTGGGAAATCTTGGGAAATTCCAACAATTAGGTCATTCGGCGACCTCCTCTCCCTTACTTTCACTTCCGTCGGCTTCAGGCTCACTCTCAATCTGGGGAAATTCCAAAAATTAGGTCAATCGGCGACTCGTCTGCATGCCCTAGCCTCTCACCTGGGTCGATTTTCTGAACCAAGGACGATGAAGGAGAGAGAGAGAGAGAGTACAATTTACCTTGAGGAGCGAGAGGAATGAGGGCAGCGCAAGTCGATTCTGGTTTTAGGGCACTAGGGCAGTACATAAGATGATAAGATTAGCCAAATTCACACCTACACCCCCTCATCTATTTAACATAAACAATTATGTAATGTTATTTTATGAACTTTAGATAATATTTGTCATTTTTTAAGTATTTATATGTATATAGTGTTAGACTATTAATTATATAAAAATATATTTTAAAAAATTAAATAGCGGCCATCCCGCTATCCCACTTTCGGGGTCGGCCGCTACGCGCCGCTATCCGGGATTGAATACTATGGAGGTTATGGCTTCACGGCTTTGAGTAAGGATTTGCAAGGTTGATGTTTTTTTGCCAAATGTGTTCTTGAGTGAAAGCTCTGCAGCAAATGCATTCTTGATTGCATCTAATCCTGTCTATCATGGGAGGACAAACATATAAATTAAGACTGCCACTTTGTTCATGAGAAGGTGCAATTTGGACTTCTTGAAGCTCGATTTGTTCCCTCCCAAGCTCATTTAGCTGACATTTCAAAATTTGGGTGAAGTGGGGAGTTTTTTATACTTGTGGGGACGGTTTTAGGATAGCAAATGTTCACAATGAGAATGATGGTTCTATAAATTCCATTCTCAGCCGATTGCAATGAAGGTACAACTGAAGAAATGTATCAAGAAGACAAATGGTGTCAGTGCAATATGTGATGGTCTAGATATTTTGTCCTTTATTGAATCTTGTCAATTGTGTTGGTTTTGTGTGTGCTAATAGTGATGCAGGTACCTAAATCATTAAGTCGTATGCATGTTGAAGTTCGCTTCTTTTTTCTTTTTAACAAACTTTTGGAGATTTTTCTCTCTTGGTTCCTTTTCCTTTCACGAAATATTCATACCTTATCGTAAAATTTCTCTATCAATTTCTTGCTAATGGATAGAATGCATGATACAATTTGACGATATATGGTGCAGTGCTTTACTTCTAAGCGATACAATTGGTGTGTGTTTTTTTTCCCCATGTCGTAAAATACTAACCTCAGTATTTGCCTCTTTATTCCTCTCTTATTTCAGCATGTGGTTTCACAGGCCGTTTAGAGCTGATGAGTGGCTGTTATATCTGGTGAGTATCAGAAAGCATGCTAATCTCTTCCTTTTTCCTTTTTTTTTTGTTCTCAGTTTGTCATCTCTCAGCTGTTGTCTCGTTGTAGCTTTGGCGTTTTTATGACTTTGAGTTACCATGGTTTTTATAGATAGACAGCCCGTCTACTAATTATGCACGCGGCTTTGTTAGCGGACATATATTCAAAATTTCAGAAACAAATTTTAAAGGATAATTCAAATTGGATGGTCAGTCTTCATTAATTCAGAGGTCAAATTTAAGGTGACTACTAACTACAATGCCTTTCAAAACCTTCCCAGTGTTGATTCTTTGATGGTAATTTTGCTTGCTAGGCGAGGACATATGGAGATGGAGGTGGCATAGCCAAATCATTTCAAACAATGTTGCTCACAAAGGTAAATCTACATCTGAATATAACTTTTACATCACCAACCACTAATCTACAAGTGAGCGTAAGTAATGGCTACGTTTGAAACAGCCACTTCCTGCAAATAAAATTGACATTTAGCTATATGTATACTACATTACTACCTCTCTAGGACCCCACCCAACCCCAAAGGAGTGGTGGATGAGTGAAGTAAGCAGATAATGTATAATTTATAAGCGGGGTTAAATTGCATAAACACATTAAGGTAGGGCCTTGTTTGGAAATTTTACCTCATTTGGATCTTAAAGAAAGAATGATGGCTACACATCTTTTATGGACAGACTTTAAACTCTTTACATGTACACATTTAAAGGCAAAGGTACTTCTAAAACTATGTGACAATTCAAATTAAACTCTTATTTCGAAACGAATGAAATACAATATTACTCCAATATATATAATTTTTAAGAAGGACTGCAATGTAGGAATAATCAAAGTTATAAACTGAACTTCGTAAAGTTATGTTATGATTAAATTATAAATGTAACAAATCCTTCCATTTCAGAAAATAATTTCCTTAGATCATCAAACTTTAATATTGTAGTCTTGGATTATGAATATTAAATTGCACTAATATTGGTACATTTTTCAAAATAAAAGATGATTATTTTTGACAAAACTAGTAAGGGTGTGTTCTCCACCTGAGTTTTCACCCAGGTTTTTTGATTTCTGAGTTTTCTCTCTCATTGGTCCCACAAATTT
>JAOTQG010117054.1:0-11166 GCA_025631175.1 Iris virginica | reverse complement strand
TGCCGACTTGTTTACTAAGTCGTTGCCTAAAGCCACATTTGAGAAACACGTTAAGGCCATTGGTCTTCGTAGGTTATTTGAACTTCCTCCCTTGTAACCAACAAAGGGAGTTGATTTGAGAGGGAGCGTTCCATTGAAATGACTTTTATAATCCCCATGTTGTACTCTTTTTTCTTAGCACGTGGTTTATTTTTATCCCACTGAATTTTGTGTTACCTGGAAAGGTTTTAACGAGGCAACAGATGACTGATTGGAAAAATTGTACCTTGTACTCTTTTTCCTATCTGAAATTATTTTTTCCACAGGGTTTTTACTCGAAAAGTTTTAATGAGGCAACTGATATGTACAATGACTCTATTGAAATTTTCAAATGGGGAGTGTTATAAAGCACATGTTGTTATTCCTAAATAGAGTACGATTCTATGTGATCTAGTTCCCTTATATAAGTGGAGCCTCTCACTATATAAGGAAGGGATGACAATTTCTTGGAACCCGATCCGAATTCGAGGACACCCACCCCGAAAAATCCGATTTTTTCATAATTTTTAAAGACCCGATCGGGTTCGTGCGAGTTTGGGTTTAGGTTTCAACCCACCCCTAATCTGCCCCGTCCCGCCCTGACTAGTGTTATGTATATAATTTTTTAAAAATATGTACATAATATAAATTGAAAAAGAGACATTCTTAAATTTGAGTGCTTAGATTGAGTTTAAAATATGATTAAAATTAAAAAAAATTAATTTTAAAATTTAAATTTAAAAAATTTAATATTTATTAATGTGAGCGGGACGAGGCGAAGCAGATTCACAGGGTATGACGGGTTTGAAGCGGAAAATGAAAACGTCGGAATTGATCTAGTTTTGGAGATACCCGCCCTTTTTTATCCCTATAAGGGATGAGACTTTCATATTGAGATACTTGAATAAAATATCTCTTTCTACCTAAATTTTGTCCATCTAATTCTTTTGTTTATTCTGTTGTTGCTTTTTCATTATTTGTTGACAAAAAAAATTCACAACATGATACTTTTTTTTTCAACTTGCACACACATTTATTGTGTAAATATTTTCCTTTTCATAGAATTAAAATTGTAGGATTAAATCGAATCAAACCGGTATAAGACGTTTCGGTTCGGGTTAGTACAGTTTGAGTAGTGAGGTTTTAAACAAATAAGCGGTTTGGTTCAATACGGTCCTTACACGAACCGCTGTCAAACACCCCCTTCATCGCAAAACCCCCACCAAAACCCCCATACTCTAAACCCATTTCATTCCTTCAAGAAAACCTCCCAAAAAGTTTTTAAAAATCAATAAAAACAATTAAATCAAAAATTTCCTGCACGGTGATGATTTTGCAACGCTCAATCTCAGTCCTCAATTTGTGCAAATTACCTTCTTCCCCAAATCTTCTACTCCCGTTTGGCAAATCTTCAGTCATAACCTTGTCTCGCCTTCGCCGGAGTAAAATTAAGGCTTTTTCAACCGCCGTCGCTACCAATACGAATGTCACGGCCGATAACAGCAGTATAGACATTTTTCATGCAGAAGAGAATGTGACCTGGACATCACTCGGGGTCTCCGATCGCCTTTCACGCGCACTCTTGAATGCCGGCCTCAATAGACCTTCCGCAGTACAGGTTATATGCTACTCCTCCACCATCCCTAATTGGGTTTCCTGTTTTGACTTTTTTTGGTCAATTTATTTTAACTTTAAACAAGTTTTAATGAGAATTGACTTGCTGTTGTAAAGTTCTAAAATTTGTCATTGAATTTAGTTAATCATCTTACAAAGATTCAATTTTTTAGATTCAAAACACAATAAATATATGTTAAATAATAATTTGAGTAATGTATTTGGTTGACTTTTCAAAAACAAAACAGATTGGTAGTTGTACTTTAATTTAAAGCACTTGAATGCAATTTTTAATTTTATTGATGAACAAAAATTGTGGTGTCGAAGTAGTTGAATAAGGAATGCTCAATGCTCTGTTGTTCTCGTTGGTGCTGAGATTTTGGAAATGGTCTTGGTTCTTTAGTCCTAATAGATTGAGATCCTCTGTATTGCTTTATTCCTTTTAATGCACCATTGAAATTGCCAGGTGTGTTTGATGTTTAAGTGGTAAGCTGAGGGTATCTAGTTATGTGCATTAGCCAAATTCCAAGTTTATGACTATGACGGTGCATCTGTTTGAGATTCGGAACTAATTGATGGTCCACTTTTTAAGTTCATTATTCCCTCTGTAACCAATTTACACACAAAAATCGGACTTTCCTATTTAGGATGTTCTGTAGATAGAGCCTTTATTGAAATCAAGTATGTGGTGCATGTTGAGATCTAATGTTTCTCCTCCTATAGAAAAAAAACAAAAACATGTGGTACTTCTATAATTTAATCTTATTAACCTACTGGAATTATCTATCCTGTAAGAACTTACTTTCTCAAATGACGGCTCTCAGTGGAATCAAAGAAGTAGCTTGTATGTGGCTTTGAATGCTTTCTATAATATGTATTTGCATGGCTAAGCTCATATTGTGGAAGTTGAATGGAGCAAATATTAGGCTTCAAGCCCCTTTTCTTCCTGGACTGAAGATTACTAATTTACTACTCCCTACGATCTTAAAGATGTTCCAACTATTCCTCTTTTGGATGATTTAATGTAAGTTTGACCTTGGACATTGAAGGCACACTTATTTATTGGCCTAGGAAAAAAGCATACTATGAAAAAGATATCACAGTTGAATGTTGGCCTCAGTAGACCTTCCATAATAAAGGTTTTATACTATCTCAAATTCAACTCAGATTACTTATTAATTGTTATACTATCAAAAGATCCAATGGTATTTTAAATTTTCGCTAGGGCTTAATTTAAATTGTTCTTGCCTGGTTTGTGTGGACCATCTTAATTTTATCTTTGAATCAACCTTGTGGCATCGAATTCGTTAGACTGGTGTTTAAGAAATGTTTTTTTTTTTTTTTAAAGGGAAGGAGGGGGTGGGGTGGAACTCCCATCAATTTAGTAGCACCAAAAAATTATAAAAAGGGTGGGGCCTTGACCTGACCATCAAAATTCAAGTAGAGGGGAACATAAATCTTACCTCCAATAAATAAAAAGAAAACCTTAACAAACTAAAAGTTAATACTAAACCTACCACACTAAGCCTTCCTAATTCTAACATAAGGAACCTGGAGTATTTCCAGCATACTAGCAACACTTTTGAGAAGTCTTGGAAGAGAACTTCCGCTATCATAAATAACATCTCTCTGACATTGAACCCCTTCATTAGCTAAGAAATCTGCAATATTATTACACATGAGATACTTTGAAATTAGCAGCACCAGCCTATTTTCTAGTTTTATCAATCACATAAAGAGTACTTCAAGGAGCGTGTCAGTATGTACCTTCCCATTCAGAATGTTTATTAAAACCTGTGAATCAGTTTCAAGCCAAATAGAATTATCTTCTGTGTTACAAGCATTTTGCAAACCATCAAAAACTGCCCTTGCCTCCGCAACCATGTTAGATTGAATAGAATAAAATTTAGCAAATGCCCAAATTATTCTACCAGTGTAATCTCTGAGCACAAAACCACCTGCTGCCATACCAGGATTTCCCGTATATGCTCCTCACAATTTAACTTCACATAAGAATCACCATGAAATCTCCAATACGCAGGAATAATCCTTGATTTTTGAGCAATATCAAGCTTCAAACCGAAATGATTGATATAAAACTCATCCTCACAATGATGAATTTTCAGATTGATAATGTTGGCATGAGTAAGAGCGGCAAGATGTTTATTTATTCCGTCAATAATAACAGAAACCTGCATAGGCAACTCATCAAATCTAGCTCCTTTTCTTCCTTTCCATATTTCCCAGCATATAATACAAGGCAGAACACTACATCATGAACCAATGTTAGATTTGTCATTAGCATGTTATGACCAAGAGCAGAGATTTTGATGCAAAGAAGAGTTAGGACAATTAAATCCAAACTTTCTTGCTTAAAAAAATTCCAAATGAGAGAACCAGTGCTTGCAGTACACAACAGATGATCAATAGATTCAACATGAGCACCAGGCACAGTGACATCTACATGCCATAACAGTTTCCCTTGATTGCATCCTATCATCAGTAGGAATCCCTTTATGAAAAACTTTCCATAACAATATAGAAAGTTTAGAGAATATGATGATGACAACAAGATATAAATATAAAAGAAGTAGCTCTTTTAGATCTCACCAAATCCCAAGCTGTTTTGAAGGAAAAATTGCCATTGACAGTCAACTCCCATTTGAGACAATCATCTTCATCGGAGAGATGAATATCTTTCTGATTAATTTCATGCCAGACCTGATTCCCAATCAATTCCTTGATCAATAACCTGAATAAGCTGATCAGGAGACAAAAAGAGGTCTTTAACTCTTCAATCCTCACCTAGTGCAGCAACTTAGTAGAAAGCCTTTTGTCATAAAAAACCCTATATATCTCCAGCACCAACATACAATTGCTTTCCCCTTCTTCTTTAGTACTCGTCATACATTTCCATGCATACGAAGCCATTGGAGATAAGACAGCCTTGAAAGGATGCAAAGTGCTACAATACTTTGCCTTTATCTATGCAGACCAAAGAGATCCACCATTTCAGAAATTCCGACACAATTTCATGGAAAAAGCCTCTGACATGTCTTCAGACTTCCTGAAACCCAACCCAGCCCTCCCTCATTAGTAGGAAAACATAATTTATCCCACTTAATCCAGTGCATTTTATGAGCTTCATCTTCGACATTCCACAAAAAATTAGGAAGAATTCTGTGCATGTCCTTAATAGTGCTTTTAGGAGGGTCAATGATTGCCATGTAATACAAATGTTCACAACTCCTTATACCCAATGGATTAAGATCCTCTAATTGCTTCTTTTGTTTGAATGCACCATTGGATGATTTTCTGGTGTATTTGATGTTTAAGTGGCAAGCTTGAGGGTATGTAGTTACGTACTTTAGCTAGCATAAAAGTTTATGACTATGATGGTGTTATTGGTATGCGGTTCTGAACTTTTTGCAATCCCCTTTTCACCATTTTCACACAAAGAAACAGACTTTCTTATGCAATGCTAGGAAATTAAGTATGCAATGAATCTGGAGTGTTTTAACGCTACTCCTCGTGTATGTTATAGACATATTTGATACTTGATACTTCTAGAACATTTTTATCTTATTAGCTTGCTGGAATTATATATCCTGTAAAGGCTTAAACAGTCAACTTTATCAAATGACGGCTGCTAGTGGAATCAAAGATTTAGTTTGTATGTGACTGTGATTGTTATGTAGAACATTACTTTTCATGTTTAAGCTCAGACTTTGGTAGTTGAATGGAGAAAATATTAGGGTTCAAGCCCCTCTCCTTCCTAGACTGTAGATTACAAGTTTACTACTCCATACAATCTTTAAAAAAAAAAATCCACTACTCTTTTTGGAGATGATTAAAAAGAGGTTTTAACTTCGAAATCATTCCATTTTCGGAATAAAAATAAGGGTTTGTGTCCTCATGGATATTTGTGGACCCACAACCACAAACATGTCGGTTAGTGTCCCAAGTATTTTGCTTTGAAACAAATTGCTCTAAGCATCTGTCTTAAACTGTGTGTCCACTCAAATTAGACACTTGTTTAAGAATGTAGGCAATGCTTATTTATTGGCCTAGGAAAAAGCATACTATGAAGAAGATACACGGATTGAGTCCAAGAGTGTGAAGGGTTTATTCTTACTTGAATTTAATCATGATGGATTCACTCTTCACGTGGTTAACCCAAGTAAGTGGAGTAAAGCTTAGTTTGTTTGAGTATTTCCCATTTACTTATTTATTTATTGTTGGGGTGGGGTAGGCAAATGAGTGGAAGAGGGCCAAAGTAGACTAGTAGCTAAAGATGATATGTTTGCATTAATATATATGGTAAACCCTTAGAAGTTAGACATTATCAACTGTGGAATGAGAATAACATATGTCAAACACAAGAATTTTTTGACCAATGAAGAATAAACATACACTTACAAGCCAATCGAATATTGTAGGCTCATATGAATCTATTCTCCCCTGAAAGCACCACTGCCGATGAATTCGTTGAAGTAAACGTGTGGAGTTCCGTATGAAACAGAGAGAATCTGCTACTTTACAAGTGTATAAACAATGCCATCTCTTGTTAGTACATCATACATGTGATGATGGATAATTAGAAGCCATGTCAAATACTGGAAGCACTAACTAACCCAAAATTCATATGCATCTTATTACTAAGATAATCATCTGGAGATATCAGTTCAGTATGAAGCTTTTATCCTTTATTCTTTTTCTTCTTTTTGGTTGTTATTCCATCTTTGTGGTGGTGTCAAACTCAAGCTCTTGTCAGAGTTGATGACTTTTATCTAGGTTAACTTCTTACTCATTGTATGCAGATGCATGATTGTCTTGCATCCTTTTTGTAATTTTCACCTCTGCAGCCATGGTTTACATAGATTTTTCTAATGCATTTCAGGCTGCTTCCATACCAGCTATCTTTCTGGAAAATGATGTAATTGTTGCAGCAGAGACTGGCAGTGGCAAAACTCATGGTTACCTAGTTCCACTGTTTGATAAACTGTGCACAACAATTGATAGTTCCGGGGATGCTCCATCTGATGAGGGATTGAGTCAGCCGCATCGTCTTTCTCTTGTTCTTTGCCCGAATGTCATGCTATGCGAGCAAGTGGTTCGAATGGCTAAGCTTATTTGCGATGATAGTGGTGAACCACTTCTCAGAGTTGCGGCCGTTTGTGGGCAACAGGCATGTTTATTGTTGCTATCCTTTTTTCAACTCTCAAGTGAAAACTGATATTTTATGTGCTAGTGAGTGCATGCCTTTAACCTTACGAGGCTTAATCTTGTCCGCGTAGTCCTAAATTGTAAATGCGCTGCACAATCTCTATAAATACTTTTTCAACAGGGCTGGCCAGTTAATGATCCAGATATAATTGTGTCCACGCCGGCTGCACTTTTGAATTACCTCTATGCCATTGATCCTGAAAGACGTCGCCGTGTTGATTTTATTCGCGGTGTCAAACATGTGGTAATGTTTCTCCCACTGCAATAAATTTTCATTATTTTATTACTATATTTTATAATTTAGAAAGTTACTTTCTTCAACCTGTAGGTTTTTGATGAAGCAGACATGCTGATCTGTGGAAGTTACCACAACCAAGTAATCCGTCTTATAAACCTGTTTCGCTTTGATGAAAAGCTCTTGTCTCGTGGAAAAGGCTTTGCTGTCGAGAAACCAGTTGACTCAAATTCAGACACCACGATCCCGTTTGATTTAAAAGATGTTGAAGACATGTCAACTAATGCCATTGAGGAAGAGGATGGAGATACAGAGATTAATGCTGCTGGAAACTTGACAAAATCAACTGATTCTGGCGTTCAAAAGAGAAGAGACTGGATGAGGGCAAGAAAATTATATGAGCGTAGTAAGCAGTACATTTTTGTTGCCGCTACTGTTCCTCAAAATGGAAAGAGAACTGTGGGAGGTGTGCTGCAACGCATGTTTCCTGATGCCAGATGGATCAGTGGAAATTTTCTTCATTGCCACAACCCAAGGTGCCGCTTTATTATCTTCCTCCTTTGTAATTGCTGTTTGCAAATAAGGTGGATTGACATGAAAGGGTTGTGCTTTATCATTTTGCACCATCCTATTATCACATCTAGGGATTAGCGCATTTGCCTCTTTAAGCACTTAAATTCTCCCTGTCTCCCATATATTCTGTCACTTTCATCACGTATGAAAAAGTTGAGTTTTATACTGGCTTAAAGTCTTGAAATTGAAATAATATATATTATTATTCTTTATTGTTGGATCCAGCGTAAAAGTAAAGTTACCAGTAGCCAATCAACTTTAGCAGTTCTCATGTATCTGATCCTTTAAACAAGGACATGTACTTGCTTGAATTGCGTTCCTCTTATAGTTGCTTCTGATATTGTCCTTGTTTTTCGCTTCAGATTGGAGCAGAAGTGGATTGAAGTTACAGTTGAGACACAGGTGGACGTACTTATAAACGCTATTCGCCAAAGGTTCAACTTGACCGATTCTATTGATTCTTTAAGCCGAACAATGGTGTTTGCAAACTCTGTTGAGGCTGTTGAAGCCATTGCAAATGTCTTGCACGGAGCTGGGATTAAATGCCTTCACTACCACATGGATAGCCCTATGGAGGAGCGTACAAAGAACTTACTTGATTTTAAACAGAAGGGTGGTGTCTTCGTGTGCACTGATGCTGCTGCACGTGGTCTTGACATTCCTAATGTTTCTCATGTCATTCAGGTACTTATTGCGATAGCAGTCATCTCTGTTTTGATACGATTTGTCAATGTAAATTGGCTTAATGAATTATAATCCTTCCATTTCATGTCACAAGCATTCCAAGGATTAAAATCTTCTTTCTATAAATACTTCCATTTTCTTCCTAATGTTTCTCATGTCATTCAGGTACTTATTGCGATGGCAGTCATCTCTGTTTTGATACGATTTGTCATTGTAAATTGGCTCAATGAATTATAATCCTTCCGTTTCATTTTAGGGTTCATGTCACAAGCATTCCAAGGATTAAAATGTTCTTTCTGTTAATACTTCCATTTTCTTTCTAAATATTTGTAATACAAT
This sequence comes from Iris virginica, assembly GCA_025631175.1. Classification (NCBI taxonomy): domain Eukaryota; kingdom Viridiplantae; phylum Streptophyta; class Magnoliopsida; order Asparagales; family Iridaceae; genus Iris; species Iris virginica. The sequence goes on along the minus strand of JAOTQG010117054.1, from coordinate 2,477 downwards.
CTTTGATTTAAGGTAATAGGCTTATTCAAACAAAACTCTTAAAGTGGAACGCCCACAAAATAGAAATATGAGTGGCCAAAATGAAGTTGGGCAAAGTAGAGGACCTGTTTTCTTGAGATTCTTTTCTCTGTCTGTGATCCGTCTGTTAATATATTTTAAATACTTAAATCGTTCATCTTCAGTGGGGATCTAACTCTCATTTTCTTTCGTCTCTAGGCAGAATTTGCTGGATGTGCAGTAGATTTCTTGCACAGGGTAGGCCGAACAGCTAGAGCAGGTCAAGCTGGCCTTGTCACGAATCTATATAATAACTCCAACAGGGATCTTGTTGCTGCCGTTCGTCAAGCAGTAGAATCAAGTCAGCCTGTGGTGAATTTCCAAACTTATCAAACTTGGCATTAGAAGTTTTCTACAGTACTTGGAAATATCAAGTCTACACGTGTCTTGACTCTTGAGATGCATCATATTCCATTTGTTTTATAGACTTGACTCTAGATGTCTCCCTGATATCATGAATTTGAAGTGGATAATCTCCTCGGGGACATCCGATAAAATGCATTTGAACTGGATATAACTTGGTTTTATTGTCGTTGTTCTTGGTTTCAGTGATCATTCTATGTTTCTAATTTGAGAGATTGAGTTTAAAAAAATTGTGTTGCTGCAGGAGAAGGCATTTAGCAGGAAAAGGAGCTTCAGAAAGAAACTTAAGAAGAAAGGTACATGTTTGATTTCATGAACCTTTTAGTTTCAGGCTCTGCCAAATCATTGAGTGAGATTTGTATATAGAAGCTCTAGTGTAATGTCATAAACCATATCAAATTGACAAAAAATTGGATTGCATAAATTTCTTATGCAGCGAGGGAAGCAGCTACTGATGCTTTCGTAGTTGAAGACAGAGTGCTAGCCTAAATCTGAAGGGCGGAAACTATTGCATCAAGCAGAATTGGCGCGGTGTCCAGGTTCTGCTTTGCTCCGATGAAGGAGGGAATCCACGTAGTCCAGAGGAAGGAGTTTACTAATCCGACAATTCAAATATATCATCTTTGGAAAAGAAGCTTAATAGTTGCATCAATCTTTCTGTCCCAGGAATTTGTTTATATATATATATATATATATAAACTGCATCAATCTTTGTGTATGTGTGTGCGCGCGCGTGCTGTTGCAACATGCGAGCTTGCATTCCGAACTTGAACAGTAAAGAGAGAAAAGCGGTCTCCGTTACTCCCTCCATTTCATTTTAAGTGTCCATGATAGTCCTGGTGCGAGGAAAAAATGTCGCTTTCAGTACACTTAAAATGAAACGGTCTACGCTTGTGGATCCTGAAGTGTGCGGGGGAGGATCTCTCAATGCTTTTTCCCTCAAATTTTCCCATTGCATGATTGTCTAAGCAGGCTGATATTTCCTTGAAATATTTCTCTATTTACTGTGGACATGAACACCGCGACAATATTTTTCCTTTCTTTTCTTTTTGTCCTAACCATCTGGAGAGTATTATCCAAACTTGAGGCCGGTTCGATCACAAGAGGGGAAACCTTTATTGTGGACCAACAGTTTCTTGCAACTGATTTAAAAAAAAATAAATTTACTATCTTTTTTTGTTAATCGAGAGGAAATTCCTTCCGCTAAATCCACATTAAATCCGCGGGACTAAAACCTCTTGGGAGGTACCGAAGGCGTTCCAACCCCCGGACCCTAGGCAGCACCAAGAGACTAAATTAGTGCTATCGCCTTTCTTGTGGAGTATTCCAATTTCGTTCTTTCAACCGCTAAATTGTTGCTCCGGGGCTCATAATCGATTTCGATATGCCCAAATTTCATAATTGATTTTGATATGTCCAAATTGACGAACGAAAATATGATAAATTATATCGAATGCCTAAGCGCGCTTAGTACGGAGTGTTTATTCGAAGAGTGAGTTACACTCTCCAAATTTATAAATGAAGGGCCAAAATATAATTCAAAAATAATTGAATCTCAATCTCTAAAATCAGTCCCTAAACCAACTTCTCATTCTCTTTTTTTTTTCACTTTCCCTTGCCGAATTCGTCTCTTTTTTCCTCGCCAAATTTCTCTCTTCCTCGCCGGAGCCCTCTCTCTTCTTTACCGGATCTTCAAAATCAGCCTCAAAGTTCCTTTTTGTTTTCTGTTTTTTTTTTCTTCTTCTTTTGGTTCTTCTTTTGGGTGCGGTGTTTGTAGATTTGAATTACTTTTTATTTAAAGTTTGCTTTTGCTTGACCCAAATACTTGATCACTCTCCCTTTTCAACTTTCGTCTTCTCTCAATTAATTTTTGTTTTCTATTTTGAGCCCTCGAAGCGAGTCATACGGTGCACATAAGTATGCACATATGTAATTATTTTAATTCACATATGTGTTTAATTTAATGCACATACGTGTTTATCTAAATACACATATATGTTTATCTAAATGCACATATGAGCTTATCTTAATATACATATGTATTTATCTAATTGTAC
>JAOTQG010117043.1:0-11167 GCA_025631175.1 Iris virginica | reverse complement strand
CCATCAGATGAATGAGAATACGGCTCCACTCTCTCCCCTAAACTTTGTGTTCTTTATTTTTACGTTCTTTCTCCCTACGATTATTTCTAATCTCGTTTGTTTATTAATCCAACAGATTCACTCACAACAGAACCATTATTGATCAAATTATTTAGGGTGTGTTTTTATGGACATTTTTTCCCCAGTTTTTTGAGTTTTTGATTTTTGTCTTTCATCGGTCCCACAATTTTCTATCTATCTCTCCTTCTTACTTTTTACTTTAATCATTACAAAAATTCAAAAACTAAATCAAAAATTACTCATCCAAACACACCCTTAATTTTTAACATAATTATGCCATATTAAAGTCAACCTACCTTCTTCTCTCTGTTCTAACCAATCACATTCTGGGGGCATCAACTGACCAAATACAGACCCAGCACGATGATGTCATAATCAAATACGTAATCAAATTGCTTAATTCAGTACTCTAACAATTGCTAAAAGTCTTTGATTGCTCCGTTCAAATTGAACCATTCTACGTCTTTAAATAATTATATTAATAGTTTACTTGGCTACCTTCTCTGTTCTAATCAATTATTTAAAGCTCTTTCTTCTTCATATTTTTACACAATTTACAAATAATAATTTAAAGATTGTGAATCCCCAAAACAATTTACCTGGAGCTCTCTCTCTCTCTTTCTCTCTCTCTCCACATCTTTCCATTAATTTTCATAACGGAAACATTTTGCCAAAAGAGAATGTCAACGCTTGGAAAAATTCGATGATTGTGCCAAAAGTCTACCATCTAACCTTCTCTTTGTCTAGCCAATCACATTCCGAGAGCATCAAATAACAGACCAGCACGATGTGACATTCAAATACTTAATCCAATTGCTTAATTTGTACTCATTATTTTTTTTTTTTTGTCCCAAGGAGCATGAAAAGGGATCGAACCTGAGACCTTACATATTGTAAAGTTCGGCTCTACCACTGAGCCACCCCTTGATTCCGCTTAATTTGTACTCAACAATTGTTAAAAGTCTTTGATTGCTTCTTTCAATTGCTTAATTCGTACTCAACAATATTACAAGTACTGCAAATTACTGACTTACCAGCCCAATTTTTGTTCACCTAACACCTAGTTAGACCTCGGTATATATCTCTTAATTTTCAAAATGAGTACATACTATTTTGAGCTTGAATCACGGGAATGAGTACGTACTATTTTGAGCATGAATCACGGGTGAGCTTGAACGGTACATACAATAGGACGTTTATAGTTTTGTCAGAGAAAGGAAAATATCACATTTCTCGCAAACGTGATCATAATTCTAATAGTGCCAGTGTATTTATCTCGAAGTCAAATTCACCAAACGAACAGCATTGAATCAGGGTAGAGTAGTTTAGTGTAAGTTTCGTTGAATTTGCATTTGCCACCACACACATAGTTCACCTAAACTTTAGTGCCAACCTTTTTCATTGACTTCCAAATTCTAAGAGCTCCACTATACCCAATTTCACAGTAATTCTATATTTATTCCTTTCTTTTGTGGGGCCGGTGGGATTTTAGAGGCTGTTAAAAGACCCACATCACAGGAGATGAAGATAGATATTGCACCTTTCTCAAACAGCCAAGGTGGAGTGGAGAGAGATCTAGCGAGGGGTTCAGTTTTAGTCTAATAATGGCGTCTTCTTCTTCTACTGCTGCTGCTACTACTTCTTATGGAGTGAAGAGGAAGAGATCTTCTCCTGATCCTCTCCCTACTTCTTTTAGCTCTATAAGTTGTGCTTATGAGGTGTTCCTGAGTTTTAGGGGAGTAGACATTCGTAAAACCTTCATTGACCATCTATACCAAGCGCTAGATCAGCGTGGGATTTACACTTTCAAAGACGACAACAGACTCCGGGGAGGTGAATCGATTTCCGATCAGCTCTTGAAAGCCATCGAACAATCCAGATCTGCCATTGTCGTTTTCTCCAAAGACTACGCCTCTTCCGGTTGGTGTTTGGACGAACTGGAAAAAATCATGTTTTGCAAGGAGAATCTCGGGCTAGCCGTTTACCCTGTGTTCTATGATGTGGCTCCCTCTGATGTCCGGGGACAAAGGGGAACTTTTGGGAAAGGATTCGCCAAGGCAACAAAGAGGAAGGCGGATAAGGCCAATGTGTGGAGAAAGGCTCTTCGCGATGCTGCTGATTTGTCTGGCTATGATGTTCAAAACACCGCTGACGGGTAATTTTTCTTCTATTTTATTCCTTCCATATTGTAATCATAATGGACTGACCACTGTTTTTACCCTAAATCCTAACGGATTGTTTGGATATGTCAATTTAGATCTGGATATATAACCCTGCCTTGATGATTGGATCTCGATTTTATCAAAATGTTCATTTTAATTAGTGGATCAGTCCAGCACCATTTGATAAGTGTTGCGTTAATTGTGAAATTTATGAATTTAAAAGATTAAATTGCCAATAAAAAAGTCTGAGCCGACAAATGGGCGCAAGAATAGTCTAGCTCCATGGTTGGCGTAAGATCGTTCATTGTGTTCTATGATTTAGAGTTGGTTGGAACTGATTTGTGACAAGGGAAGGAATTAGCGTTCAAAATTCGCTGGGGAGATGGCTGAAAACTCAAATTTTCGTACTTAAATAGGATAGGATTTGCATATTTTTGCACTTCTGTTATAGTTTTTCTTTCTAATTGGTTTCACATGCTTCTTTTTATTTATCTTTAATTTTTAGTTCAATTATTATCAAAACACACAAATTTAAAATAAAATAAAAATGGACAGCTTAGTAAATTACCAAATAAAATAAACTTATTGAAGTTATCATCACTCACATGCCTGACATATGAAGAATTACGGATAGATTTCTAATAGCAAATCATGATAAGGTTTTATGTGAGATGAATTCATACCTCAGTGTGACTTGAAACAGATTCCCTACTTATAAAATGTTCATGCAAGTCCCTCCATTGCATCATTATAATTTATATATACTCCCTCGTTTTCAAAACAAGTAGTTTTATTGATTATTTATATGATTATATCAATGTTTGATTATATATAATGATCTAACATACAAGGATAAGCAATCAAAAAGTCGATACTCATTCTGAATGTTGTCATTCATGATCACTAAGATTAACATGTTAGTTGCCACATATCGACTATATTAAGAAAAAAATTATTTTTATCTACTTATAAATAGCCATTTACATTGTGTTAATTATCAAATAAATTCGGGTATCGCCCAAGTAACATAGTGGTGTATATATATTGCTTTCTTTTTAATGGAATTACTATTCTGTGACAAAAAAATACGTAAACTGATATACATGAAAGATTGTTCGAATGCTTTGCAACAGGATTTTCATTTTTTTCTTTTCTTTTGTTCATTATAATATATTATGTTCCTAATATATTAATTATGTCTACCATTTTAAATCGCTAGTCTTCATTTCCCAACTGCAATTGCAGGCATGAATCCCAATGTATCAAACAAATTGTTAAGTGGTTTTGGGATAACTACGGTAACATATTTGCTAGTTTTGATGAAAATCTAGTTGGAATAAAGCCAAGGGTTCGGAACCTAGTATCACTGTTAGGAACAGATTGTGATGATGATGTTCGAATGATAGGAATATGGGGGATGGGTGGCCTAGGCAAGACAACTGTTGCCACGGTTATTTATGGTGAAATTTCGACGCAGTTTGATGGCGCGAGCTTCATCGAAAGCATACGGGAAGCTTCACAAAAGTTTGGTCTCCCACATCTGCAAAAGAAGATTCTCTCTGACGTTTTGATGGATCAAAACCTGAATGTAAGCCACGTTTATCAAGGAACTCAAATGTTAAAACAGAGATTAGGCTGCAAAAAGGTTCTTCTCGTCCTTGATGATGTTGATCATGCAGAACAATTACATGCACTAGCAGGAGGGCATAGTTGGTTCGGTAAAGGGAGTAGAATTATCATGACAACAAGAAATGAACAGTTGCTAAAGGCTCATGGAGTAGACAAATTATATAACGCAGCTTTGTTGGACGAAGACGAGGCTAATCAACTATTCAACAAATATGCATTTAAGAAGTACAATCGTACGGAAGGGTATGATGAGCTTTCATACCGTGTTGTACGTTATGCCGCTGGACTCCCGTTGACTCTTAAAGTTTTGGGCTCTTTTCTATGTGATAGAGACACTAATGAATGGACTAGTCAATTGGAAAGACTTGCGAAAATTCCAGAAAATGAAACTTTAGAAACACTGAAAATCAGCTATGATGGCCTACTAGACATTGACAAAAAAGTATTCCTAGACATCTCATGTTTCTTCAGAGGGTGGGAGAGGGATAGTGTAGTTAGAATACTTGAATGTTGTGAGTTCAATCCAGATATTGGGTTACGTAACCTTGAGCAAAAAGCACTAATATTTTTTTCCGATGAGGACGAAGTTCAAATGCATGATCTTATACAAGAAATGGGGAGGAATATTGTTAACAAGCTGCATCCTAAGGAACCCGAAAAACGCAGCAGGCTCTGGGATGAAGAGGATATTAATAATGTACTGGAGAAAAATAAGGTAAGTTTCACATGTATTATTTGAGCTTGCCAACAAGATTATCCTACTACCTTTTTTTTTTATGTGTCCCACATAACTCCATTTTATATATGCTACCATTGACACATTGTACCCTCGCAATGTTCTGGTCCGCGACAAAAATAAATTATGAAAAAGTGGTAGTATCAATAAATAATATATACTTGCATTAATACTTTATATCTGAAGCAATTTAAAGTTCGGGCCTAATTTCGGGTTTCAATAAAATATGACACATATTTTTTGATATATCAAATAGCCAAATAGGTATTATCAACTCACTCTAAATATTTATACTTTTAATTCAATGTATAATTCTTCCTAATCGTAAAGATCTTTATTCTTTTAGTTTATTGTATAATATTTTTCATACTAATTTTTCAATATGCATCATGTTTAATGACAGCAAAAATTCAAATAACTGATGGCATAAAAGAAAATATTTTTAGATATCCATTTTAATATATTCATATTCATCAAGTTAGAAGAATTCAGCAATATCAACTCTACTTAGAAGAATTCATTCGTTTTTATATATTATTATTATTATTATAAATTAGTAGATTATATAAGATTCTAAAGCTTCGTGTAAATTCTTTTGATACTTCCACATGACATTTTAGGTATGTATTTCCCTTCTCTTTCTCTCTCTGTGATCTATCTCTCTCTCACACACGCATTAGATCATTGTTTCATTTTCATTGGTTATACATACTTGTTATTATTCTTACTAATTATTTCATGCCATTTGCAGCCATATTTTAAATGAACATTTATTAATTGTTTACTTTATAAACATATGTTATCTCCTATGCATGATGTGAGTTATGTGCTAGTTACTATTATATATACTGTTAAATTAAGCCTTACATCTTTCCTATTGCTTGGTTGATCTTCCTTTTCTCCCACTTTTTGTCCATCATAATACTTCAGTTTTACTTTCTTTTTTGTCCCTTTGCTTTCCTTTAAAATTAAACAAACACCCCTTTCTTCTCTTAATTATGGCTTGCAACTCTGCGGAAAATCTCTCCCATACTTTCCCCCGTTAATTTTATGCACATCTCTTTGTATTTGGTGTTGGTTATCCATATTATCCAATTATCTTTTGTAAATTCTGAAAAAATATAAAGTAGAAAGAGTTTTACTTATATTTTCATCTACATTGTGAAAATACAGTTCTTTTACCATCCTCTCTGAAAAACATCAAAGAGAAGTTAGTTACTATCTCCATTCCTTAAGAATTATTTTGTTTGGCTTTAAAAAAGTTAATTTAATTTAATATTAAAATAATTATTTAACATATATTCATTGTACTTTAGAATCTAAAATCAGTTTTCGTCAGATTATCAAGTCTAACTATAAAAAATAATTCATTTAATAATTTGATAACAAGAGTCGATTCTCATATAAAATTTAATTAAGTTAACCGAAAATCAAGACAAATTATTCATTTAGGGATGGAGGGAGTAATTTTTATCTTTTTGTACTCCACAAAAAAATTTGACTATTTTATTTTGTTCTTGGTTGAAACAAGTTAATATTCTACGGTCTTCATAATTGGACACTTAATTATCTTTTATTCTTGGTTGAAACAAGTTAATATTCTACGGTCTTCATAATTGGACACTTAATTATCTTTTATTTTACTTTTACTTTCCCTCAAGTTCATTTTTCACTTGCGCAATAATGGCCGGCCCAATCAGTTTAAATTAGTTTTGCTACTAACATGTGTCTTCTCCGTTGAAAAGTCATATTAGATTTGACGGAGTTTATATATGATCCTTCTCTTGGCTGTAGGGAACAAAAGCTATTGAAGCAATAGTCGGTCCGTGGTATCCCAGCTATGATTCCAACACTTTCATGAGCATGAAGAAACTTAGATTACTCCATTTGTTTATAAATGATAACAGAAATAAATGGTTTGTTGAAGAACCTGGATATCTACCAAATGAGTTGCAATGGATAAGTTGGGATTGCTACCCTCATGCATCTTTGGCAGAGAGTTTTGAAGCTTCGAAGCTTGTAGGACTTAAAATGAAACGTAGCAGCATTGTTCAACTCTGGACGGGAAAGAAGGTACGTACGTGCACCTCCTGGCTAGTAACATTTGTCTCCAAAGGCATATAGTTCAATATCTATATATTTCAGCATTTATACTTGTTTTGTACATGTGCATGACAGCTTCTAGACAACTTAAAATTCCTCGACCTCAGCGGCTCTGATAAGCTAATCAGGACCCCAGACTTCAGTGGTATCCCCAATCTCAAAGAACTGAACCTATCCTACTGCACAAGCTTGATAGAGGTTCATCCATCCATCGGAGATCTTCAAAGGCTTGTTTTATTAGATTTGAGTCACTGTGAAAATCTTGTAGATTTCCCGTCCGATATCCGGATGAAATCCCTAAAGGTTCTTGATTTCTCTCACTGCTGGGAATTTGAAAGATTTCCAGAACTTCTGGGGAATTTGAATAGTTTATCAAAGCTTCCTCTGGAATATACTCACACAGGAAGTTGCTTGAAAGTACTAAATCTCAGTTTCTGTGAATTATCAGATCATCAAGCCATACCTATTGATGTTGGCCACCTGTCATTCTTGGAGAAGTTGGACCTTAACAGTAACCCATTTGCTTCCTTACCCTTTATCATCTCCCAACTGCCTCGACTCAAAATCCTTGACCTGTTTCACTGCCACCAACTGAAAACATTACCAGAGCTCCCCTCAAGTATAGCCATATTAAATGCAGCTTTTTGCACATCACTGGAAAGTATTGAAAGTCTATCAGCAGGAAAGCACGAATGGTTATGGTACGTCTCGCTTTCAGGCTGCCACTCGTTGACTATCCATGAAAATTGTGACCAGCTGGACTATTGTCATGAGAAAGAGAACTCAACGAACACCGGACAACAGCCAAAACACTATAAATTGGATCACTTATGGGGCCGAAAGCACTGCAAAAAGCTGCATTTGCTACAAGCTACGCTCCAGGTTATTTGCTTACTTTCATGCATGTACGAATTCAGTTTAATGTGTTTTGTTTTGTATGCATGCATGAAGTGAGAATATGATAGTACGTGTTCCAAAATTTTTATTTTTATTTAGTTAAATATAATTTGTCATAGCTAGTTTCATCAGAAATTTTAGATTTCTAAATTTTAATCATTCTAAAAGTATTAAGTAAATTATTAATCATATATATATTTTTATTAAAAAGAAGTCAATTTGTCCAAGTATACAGTTAATATTTATTCATTTAAAAGGAAAAAAAAGTCAAAAACAATTTGAAAAATTGTGACAGATAAGCTATCATGTAGATTTAACTGATCACATAATTAGCAGGAATCATGCTGTGGTATATAATTTGCGTTATGATTGCAGGGACGTGCAATTGTTAACCACCAATTTAACATTCGGTATACCGAGGGATCACTTGACCATGCTATCCCAGAGTGGTTCGGGCAAAAGGTGATGAAAGGAAATATGTTCGTCTTAAAGCTACCTCCAAATTGGCATAACAAAATCACGGGATTTGCCATGTGTGTTGTTGATCGGCGCTATCATTCGAGAGTCAGTTTGCGCATTAGCTTGCCGGAAATAGGTTCAGACCTCGATCCTGAGTTTGCACGAGCTGACTCAGCACGATCATCATCAAGTACAGGCCTGCTGGCAGGATCACCTCCAGATACATATCCTTGTGATGTATGGATAGGTTACATATCATTAAAAATGCTTCAACGCTCAATTGAGAGTGTGACGTCAGGGACTGATTGGATGGGTACAGCCACCCAACTCCTCCTCACATTTGAATTGCATGATGGTGATTATTTTGATAGAGAATGGTGCACAGCCCGTGTAGTTGGCATGGACGAAGTGGAGAATTCAGAGGCAATCACACTTTCCTCCTCATTCACTTGCAGCAACAGCCTACAAGAAGAAGAAGATCCAGATTTTGATCCAAATTTTGCTGCATACACGACCCTAGAATGTTCCGAGGTCCTTGGAACTGATAATGGTATTACTTTTAGTTTTTATGATTACTGCTCTAATATTGATTAGTATCCGAGATTTAACAAACAGCTTATGATGGTAATTAAGACTGTAGGAGTGTTTTCAGTATCTTAACAAATCATTCACTCATATTACTCGTGTTGCATATGCTATATATTTTTGAAATAATTGGATAAATAAATAGATAATTCTAAAAATAATAGAAATAAAGCAATGACGTGCAAAGGTACACAATAGATGATGAAAGGGAACTTATATTTCAAAATGGAGGTAGTACAACTTATAGTCTTTTTGAAATAAAATGAATATAATTAAAAAAAATTATATTTCAAAATGGAGGTAGTACTATAGGAAAGAACAAGCGAAATTGTTGTTACACATTATATTATTTTTTTGTACGAACACAGTTAGTGTGTAAGAATTTCTTGAGTTCGTTAATATCGCCCTAAGAATCGCCAACAACAATAACATCATCAATATAAACCAAGGCCGCGGTAATGCAATGGAAGTTCTTTTGGTGAAAGAATCCCTCAGTAATCAACCATTGTCTAGATGCCTGTTTGAAATCATAAAAGGACTTGGTCAATTTACAAACCAAATTGGAATCTGTGGGAGTATCATATCCTTGTGGTAGCTGCATGTAATCTTCCTCCTCTAAATCACCGTGAAGAAAAGCATTATTTGATGAACCTCCCAATGTTTGATTGCAGTAATTGCAAGTATAGAACTAATGGACATCATTAGAAACAGGAGCAAATGTCTCCTGAAAATCAATACCCTAGTATGGGTATAACCTTTGGCTACAAGACTAGCTTTCTATCTCTCCATGGAACCATTAGAATGATGTTGCACTTTGTACACCCATTTACATCCTATTGCTCTTTTATCGGGAGGTAATGAAACAATGTCCCTGGTATGGTTAAATTCAAGTGCAGCTAACTCCTTTTTCATGGCATCAACCCATTTAGGATCCTTAGAAGCTTGAGTATATGAAGTAGGTTCATCCACTTGATTCATAGCATTGATGAAAGAGAGATGTTCAGATGGAACAGAAGAGTGTGACTGACTGAAAACAGGAAGACTGTGATGTAGGAACAGGATAGGACTGAAAAGGAATATAAGAAGCGGTCGCATAATCTCTCAACTTAATAGAAGGGATTTGAGACCTTCATAAATGTGGAGAATGCTGGGAATCATGTGTGTTAGAAGGAGAATGTTGGATGTCATGATTGGAAGTAAAAAGAGAGTCTAGTGATGAACCCATAGTAGGATTAAATGATTAGGAACAAGAGGTTTAAGAATGTGATTAGGAGTGACTTCATCAACAGCATGGCAAGTTGGAAGAAGATTATGTAGATGTAGAAAAAGATGATTGTGACTCAAGAAAAGGAAAGACATTTTCCTGAAAAACATGTTTGTCTGGGAGCTAGCCAAGAAGATGCATTTAAGTGCTTTGGGAGCTAGTTTATCTTTGGTGTGAATGGAAGCATAACGTAAGCAACCAAAAACTCTCAAAGATAAGTAATCAGGGGCTTTATGAAACAAGAGTTCATAAGGAACTTTAAACTTAGTGGCAGAAGTTGTCCTGTTGATTATATAAGACGCAACGAGTAAGCAATGTCCCCAGAAGAGGCTCTAGTCATGTCAAGAAAGTATTGATGTTTTCTTTCTACAAAACACCATTTTGTTGTGGTGTTTTTATGCACAAAATGTAGTGGACTATGCCAAGATTAGCAAGAAAAGGAGAAATGTATTGGTTGAAGAATTCAGTCCCTTTATCTGTTCTGAAGTTTTTTGATGGGGACTCCAAATTGAGTAAGCACAAAGGCATGCGAATTTTTGTATGTAGAAGAAACAGGATCCTTGGAAGGAAGCAAATATGCCCAATTATATCTAGAACAGTCATCCACTACGGTTAAAAAAATTTGCAACCATTGACAGTGGATATTCTGTAAGGACCCCATAAGTCGCGGTTTATCAACTCAAAGTATTTTTGATGTGTGTATTTCACTTGAAGAGAATGGCAATATGTGCTGTTTAGCGAGAGGGCATACATCACAAGCAGGTGCACAGGTTTTCTGAATGTTGTTAAGACAAATGTAAGAACATAATTTTTCTTCATAGTACTCAAGGAGGAATGACCAAGTCTTTTAGGCCCTATCATGAGATCTACCAGAACAGAATTACAATTAGAATTGAGAGCGGAGACAGTGTGAGATGAGTAATTTGCTTTCATATGGAGAAGATACAAGCCATCATGAATTAATCCAGTGGCTAGAACCGTCCCCTGAATTTTGTCGAAGAAAACACAAGAAGTTTTGGTCAAGAAAACCTCACAAGATGTTTGGGCTATGACTTTAGGAATAAGCAAAAGATTGAATTGAAAAGCAGGAACAAAGAAAATGACATGAATTAATTTTGGGGACAACTTAACTGAACCTACATGAGACACATTGATTTGAGTACCATTTGGAAGAGACAAAATGATTGGTTTGGAAACATCTATCTTATAATTTAGAGCGTGGGCCCCAGGCCAAATGAATAGTATGAATAGTATCTCCAAATGATTGGCAAA
>JAOTQG010117032.1:0-11167 GCA_025631175.1 Iris virginica | reverse complement strand
GATTTATCTCATAAACCTATGATATACAAGAGGATTTCGATGATGAAATCATAACCATTAAGGAATTAAAATCTATGTAGTTTTGACAAGTAGTCACTTCGTCACACCTCACAAGCTATTGTATCATTCAGGGATAGATAGAGATTTTAGACAAGCCCATTTATAAACTTCCTCAAAAGGAGTAAAAACTCAACACCATTTAAATGGTGGCGTATTGGCGCAAAGTTATATCTCGATAGCAATTTCATGTCTCTAATTTACACAGGTTAAAGTGCATTGAGTCAAGTACAATAATAATGCGCGTATTGTACAGAAGTAAGGAACTTCATACATTCGCAATTCTTTCGCCTGCGTTCACGCGATGGTATGGATCTATAATAAAGACCTGATTACCAATGAGATCTTGATGGTTTTACTCTATCCTTGATAGACATTTTGAATATTTCACATTTTGTTCAACTCGTATGAAATAATTCAATTCATAGTATACCATCAGACTATCTACAACGAGAGATAAATTTTTCAATGTCCTCAAGTTTCAGTTTTATATGTGGTTTTCTTATGATCATTATCGCATCTAAATCAACGACCTCATCTGAGAACTCCAAGAGGAATTTTGAAACTTGGTATTAACATGCAAGTGTATATCAGTATTAATTAATCCCTTTATAAGTATGTACAATAATTTTTTGGATTGCTTTAACACTATAAAACACATTGTCACTAACAAAGTGCATGTTTCATAGTCAGAAACTACTTGCTTATATCCTCAGAGGATTCTCACATAAATATTTGTATCTTGATCCCATTAGATACACCTTTGACTTCTTAAGTTGGATGCGTAATCAGTTCTTTGGGAAACTACCAAACTAACAAGGTAGCTGAACATTAAAAAGTTCATCGCGAGAGAAAAAACTTCTCATCATAATCAATCACAAGATCTTTGATACACCTTTGAATTCTTAAGTTGGATGCATAATCTCATCTTTGCATGCATAGTGTATGGATATAAGCATTCGAGTCGTCCCCAAATATCATCTTCCAAGACAACTCTTTAACTCAGATTCGAGATTAACTTTGTAAAATGGATTGAAAGAGACAGCGATGCTAGCTGTGCTAGAAGGATTTAGGTGTGTCATATCATCCACTTCTGGGGATGTGAATCCTTTAGACTGATCGTACGGTCGTAGATATGCTCAAAAATAAAAATAAGAATAGTTAACTTAATTCTATTACTAATTAATAAAATTAATATAGATAACGGTAAGAAGGATGTCGATCCACTGAAGACTTGAAATAAATAAATCAGCATAAATAATAATTGATTCCGAATGTTTTTAATAGTTCAATTTGGTTAAAATAATAGTTGTGAGAAATCTAAGTTTATGGAGTCCACCATTAATTATCATTCATGTTCTTCGTCTCTAGGCGTCAATTGCTATTCTCGTGATTAGTTTTAAACAACAACACATTAGATTTTCGTTAAGATGATATATTGTTCGTGTCTTCGATATCGCTAGGCACTCAAGGTCACTAACCTATACGAGGGACATAAACCCTTTAAGCATGTATGAACTGAAGCAATCCTATGCTATATACCGGTTAAGCACTACAATAATTGTTACTCCTTCTTGATCAAGCTTATATAATATCCTTAATAAGAATTCATAGATAACTTAAGACATATCTTACCAGAGTGCGTTGGTCACTACAAATTGATAAAATAAGACTATTAGTCTAATCAAGAACAGTGACGAGAACATCAATTGAATAGAAAGAATCATCTCATAAACATTAATAATAACTAAGGTTTACCTCCAATCCCTAAAAAGAATGGATTAGTGCCTCATAATCTCTTGAAATACAATGAAAATAGTTTATAACGTAAGAATGCTAGTTATGATCTAAAACTGTGGAAGAGCCCCTTATATAGGCCTGCTTATATGCTCTACTAAAGATCTAGAAAAACCTTAAAATCAATAAAGTCCAAAAATCCCGTATTATGTTGGCACGGCCGTGACCTAAAATGACACGACCGTGACCTCTTATGAGTCACTTCTGCATGAAATCTTCTATCTGTTTTCCTGCTCTAGACCTTGAACTTCCATATTTTTTAGATTAGTCATTTTTAGGTCCAAAACTGCACATTTTTCTCTTACTTTGACATAAACAACTTGAAATTCCTGAAATACACAACTAATTGTACCAAGCATAAAATTACATGGAATTAAGCCAAAATAGTTATAAAAATAGCACGATAATATATGCATAGTTGAGTGCTATTACGGACCGACTTTTCTCCCCCTCAACTAGAGAGGGAGAAGATGATTGATTAACTACCGGTGTACCTTATCACCATGTACCCTTATATGGACATCAACACAAACTTTCAGTATGTGATGCGTTCTTCAAGAACTACCATAACTCCTTGCAAGCGTATATGCAACATGTATCCATAATTATGTCATTCTAGCTCTTTTAAAGGATGAGTTTGATATCTATATCAGAGCAAGCATGCCACAATATCACATGGGCAATTAAAAGGGCTCATGATGAGACAAGGTGAGATTTAGAGAGAGCTGCCAGAAACTTTTTCGCCTGAGTCGGAGACAGAGATGTCATTTCTTCTTCGGCGGAGTGATGGTTGCCGGTGGTGGTGGTGGTGGTGGTGGTGGTTTTAGGGGTTTGTGGAGGGTTGTGATGATGATAATGGATTTTTAAAAGAATATAGGGTATAGGATATAAGAGTAGGGTTATGTAAAAATAGTAGGTATGAGAGAGAAAACGATATTTTTAAAACTAACATAATGAACATTAGTTTTGACCGTTTTGAATCTAGGTGCCAAAACGGTGCTTAGTGAACACAACCTTTACATGTTTCCCCATATTATTTCTCTTAGAGTAGATCATTGTAATTAATCTAGCATGAGGAACCAATCCACTCTATAGAAATTGAAGGTAAATCTTAATTATTATTTATGTATATGAGATAATTCTTCCTATTTGATTCATTTTTCTTGTTATATTCTTGATTGGATTGAATGTTCTTCTCTTTAGTTTGTAGTGAACCAATGAAATCTTTTGAGTTAATGATGAAATATGTGTTACACCCGAACCAATAAGGCAAATATATATTAGCTAAATCAGATAGAATAACTGTATATTATGTTGCGATGAGTATTCATATTGCATGGTGAAAGTTATGATTATTTAGTTCAAACGTTCCTAATGAATTTTTGCTTGTTAATGAATTGTAATCTTAAGTGTCTTAACAATAAAAAATACAAAAAATTATAATTCAACAATGAACGTCCCAATTGTTGTTCAAATAATCAACTACAAGTACTAGAATTAATAAAAAGTAAGTGATCTGTATAAATGATAATTAATAATTGACTTCATCCTCCTAGAACTCTCTCATCGTAATGTTTACTACATATTTATTTGCTTTACCTTTTGTTATTTTACTCTTATCAACTGAAGGTTAAGACAAATACTGTAAACCACTATATTTGGGTACAAATCTTTGCGGATCAATCGTGCTTAACCTATGTTTTATCGAAATAAGTACGTAGACATCATTACTTTTATTCTTTTTGAATTATTGCGACAACGGTATCAAGGAGCAAAGAAATAGTAAGAATGGGCTAGGGCAAAGTGGAACATGAGCAAGGAAGGAAACAGAACCAAGGTGTGAAAGCAAGGAGACAACGCATCTTTAAGGGGTGCGAACGAATAGAGGAGTTTCCTAGTTAGTTAAAATTTTCTTGTTTCCTAGTTATAATAATTATCTTAAATTACTTTCTTTTTTAATTAGCATTTATCCTTTTTAATTAGGTTAGTTATTTTAAAGTATTTTTTTCTGTGTTTTAACTGTAATTTCTCTTTTCAATTTCTAAATCCCACATAAAGGCACGTCATGTGTAAAAGTTTTTGATTTCGGCTAAAAATCCCTTCTTAAGTTTTCTTTTTCTGAATCTTGTTCCGAAATATTAGTTCATTTTTAGGTTCTTAAACTAATTAGAATTCAAGGATGTAAAAGCACTCATCTATTTTACCTATCTAATTCTTCAATGAAGTGCGATTGTTTGGATTGTTTAGCTACTCTTAACTCTTTACAAATTAATGTTTCTAGGATTTATAACTTGAAAATGGTCTGACCTATTTTTTAAGATTTCTCAAATTACTGATATCAAAATCAATTTTAATTGATAAGTTCACCTTCATTCAATCTATCTGTATGTGTTCCTGATATTCTTGATACTTTTGATATTATTAGTATGAGTTATATTTACACAAGATGACGGTTCTATACAAAGCTCAGGAGTATTGACTATCCAACAATGGGGCATCAAGCTCAATTTCTGCACTAATAAAAGAGAGATTTGAAGTTTGATTAAAAAAAAAGTTGTTTATTAGATGAATTATCCTTGTGAGTTTTCTTTTTCGAATTTTATACTTGATTGAATATTACTCCACTTCTAAGTTAAACTAAAATTACAGTTTAATGGTATAAAATCACTCATCTATTTTATCTATTTAATTTTTAATCAAGAGCGATTGTTAAATTGTTTAGTAGCTCCCAAATATTTATCGACTATGATTCACAAGGTTCATAACTTGAAAGGAATTTTAAATATTTTATTTGTCAAGATTTCTCTCATTATTATACCCTTTGAATTTTTTAATTAAGTTGGAGACTCCTTTGTTGATGCAAACATATTAAAAGCACAAAAGATGACCCCTTTACTATCATAAAGCATAGTAAGAAGCATAAGGATAAATATGCCAAATTTTCTAAATCCTATTTCTTCCGTTGCACAATAGTTGATGTTTTGAAATAAAAAGATATTTTAAAATAGTTGATGTCTTGCACATTTTTTTTACACTTTTCTTAAATTACCATTTTATCACAATTCTAAGATTAATGAGCAGTTAATACCTTTTTAAATGAGAGAAGAATTTGAAAAAGTATTTTATATGAAAAGAGGGCAAAATTGAAAAAATAAAAAATAGTAATGTATTTTTTAATTAGTATAATTTGACTTTAAAAATTAACTACTCCATCCGTTTCATAATAGTAGTTTTTTTAAAATTTCAAATTTGTTTCAAAATAATTGTCCTTTTAGGATTTCTAGAGAGTTTTTACACATAATTTCTTAAATTACCCTCATACTTTCCTAACTACCAATAATCATTAATTACACTTTTTTTTTTATTAATGAAGAGAGATTATTTAATAAGGGTAAATTTGTCCATATAAATTATTTCTTAATATATATGTATAAGTCTAAAAAGATCACTATTATGAAACAAAACGAGTATCATGAAACGGAGGGTTTGATAAGTGCTCTTCCAGGATACAACACCTATTGATATCATTAATGGTGAGAAATGCCTTTGTTTTAAAAATTCCTGAAATCTTAAAGAATCATGAGGAAGGGCATTTCGGTCCAGCCAAGTCAACTGGATTCGGATTACAGAATGCTTAGGCCCTACGTATGTACTTTTGGCGCAAACCAAGAGTCAAGTGGACCCCACCCTTAATTGCTGTTACCGTCATTCCTCTATACCTCCTCTTTCCATTGTAGGTTTCAGTTACCCATTTTACCCCTCTCCTTTAGGATCTCTTCCTAGATTTCCTCCCTCCGTCTCTTAACGGAATTTTCGACAATTAAATAATCAGTTGCGGCCAGGCACTCGCACGGTCACACCCTCCCTGAGCTAACCTAAATTTTCCAGGAAAATCTTCATTTTCTCCGGGAAACGATGGCGGAAATCACCGGAGCTTGAGATTTTATCGGGAAACAAACAATGAGGTCGGCGTCCTCATCGCTTTGGCCGGACAACTCCAGTGCTCCGTCGACCTCGAGTTCTCAGCCCCGAATTGTTTTCCAGCCTCACTCCAATCCAAATCACTGGTTCGAATTGAACATTGATCATTTGTGCATAAATTTTGCAAATTGAATGTGAATGTATATCTTTGAAGTTCAGATTTCTTTGTGATGATCTTATATGTTGTTTGACAGCTTTAATTTAAGTAGGAATCAGAGGTTGAACTTGTGATTCTAACCTAATTTGAGCTGAGAATTAATCGGTGATCTTGTTTTTGTTTTGGTATGATAGCTCATGAAATTAGCTAGTAATGTATGCTGTTGTATGTTCATTCATTTTGAATTTTGATTTTTTTATTTTCCTTTTATGGCTCATCATATCTATACATGAATGCAATGTTGTGGTGTTGAGATTAGAACCCTGAGCCCATGTTAAATTAATGTTTAAGGTTGATTAATGATTGGTAAAGTTATCCGTAAGTTTTTGGGGTTTATTTTGTAGTGTGTATAATAGGTTGCAGATTTCGGCCTTTGGCAGTCTATAAATTATCTTTTTTTATGAAGCAACTAAAAGCTTTCACTTTATAACGAGAGGAGTAATTGGAGCTAAGGATTCATGGTGAGGTGGTTGTAACACGTATGACATTAAATTGTTTCATGTATATGGTAAGTCTAACTTTGTTCTTATCTTTCCCAACGTGGAGCAGTGTATACTCCCCGCTCGAAGATTCCATGTTTGAAAAGCTTAACATGTAACATTGAGTCCCTTGAAAGCTCAAGCTAGTCATCCTAACTCAATCCTTTCTCATTCCTACTCCACATATGTGGTTAAAGATCTCAAACATCTTGGCAATTGGAAGCTTACTTTTCAAAACAAACTGCATCAAGAACACCCACAATTGTAAACCAGATCCTTTCATTGGAATGGAGGAAGTATAAAGATGAATGCATATGATTCTATTTATGCTGAGTTGATCACATCTTTTATTGTAGCAATGTCCTTCGACTACTAGCACAAAGGGAGGTATCCCCTCGAACAAAACATTCTTATACGAAGTTATGGGGAGATGCTGCCAAAAATCATGTTGATTACTTTGGGATAAAATCTGAAGCAGCAAGAGACGCTAGACGCAGTCTGATATCATGGTATCTGTTTTCTCAAAGTTTCTATTGGGTATTGTTTTGCTAGTTCGCACATACTTATCCATCTATGTGACCTGCATTATTAGTGCAATTCGTTCTCTTTCAGGGTGGAGATACAGTCGCTGCAATATTTATCTGGCAAGTATTGTACATTGCTGCCTCCTCCTAGGTCAACTATCGCGGCAGCCTTCAGTCCTGATGGAAAAACACTTGCTTCAACACAGTAAGTTTCTTCAACCTAAATACTTATGTGCGCTCGCGCTCGCGCACACACACACACGTGTGTGTGCGTGTGTGATGCATGTACTTCTTGATTGAAGTATTAACTTTTTTCCAGAATTTGAGTCTCAAAAATTTCATCTTGCTTCTTTGCTTGCAGTGGAGACCACACAGTAAAGATAGTTGATTGCGAAAGTGGGAGATGTTTAAAGGTCTTGATTGGCCATAGGAGAACACCCTGGGTGGTACGTTTATTTTTATAATGCATATAATTTTATTGATATAAATCCATGGGTTAAAATATTGAAGACTAGCCTTTGTTTGTATACTCAATGACCCACAATTAAAGTGAAAGATGTGTGCATAAATATGTTTTCTTTATGTATTTGATAATGGGTTAACTATAAAAAAGGGTCGCGTACTGTTACTTTAGCTTAAAAAAGGGTATCATACTATTTCTTCCTCATAAAAGGAATGCGTACTATCATTAATTCATCAATTTAAACCTCATTCGATTCAAGAATCAATTTAAAACTCATCCGATTCAACTCTCTTAGATATTAAACAACCCATATCTTCTTTAAATTGGAGGAAATTTGGTCGGATGAGGTTTAAATTAATAAATTAATAATAGTACACATCCCTCTTTTGATGAATTAATAATAGTACGCACCCTTTTTTTGAAGTAAAAATAGTACGATACATTTTTTTGAGTCAAAGTGATAGTACGCATCCCTTTTTTATAGTTAACTCTTTGATAATTGAAGGTGTACCAAGTAAAACAAATTACAAGCATAAGTGCTGCTGCTTTACTTTTCTTATGATACATATACTAATTTCTCTTACTAGAATATTTTTGCACCTTGTTTTTCATGTATAATTCTAAGTTAATCACGTTCTCGCTCCTATTATTATTATTATCTAAATATTTTATGCTGACTTGAGTTTTAGACAATTAGTTTATAAGAGGCTAAGGAACCCAACCCAAACAAGCATATGTATGGATATAGATGTTCCTTCCCGTGTCAGGCTATGCAAGTGATAATACAGGTGTATCATGGCATCGCTTGCAACTCAATGTGAGAGATCGCAAGAAAACAATTTTCTCTTCGTTGTGTTTGGGTGATTATGATAGTGTCAAGAGTTGAGCTAGCAACTACTACAAGAACAAGTTGCATGACCTATCCACATTTGAAGTTGGTCAGCTCCTCAACTATTTCATTTGATGGGCTGCAACGCACTTAGAGCTCAAGATTGAAAAACGAAAAGAAAAGAAGGGGTGGGTGGGTGGGTGGGGGAAGTAGTTAAAGAATAGTTCTACAGCAGAGAAGTGCCGGGTAAAGCTTATTGAGGACAGAGAAGTGAGGGTGAAATTGACAGGCTTGCAGCTGGTGCCTCCTTTATAATGCATTTGCGGCTACCTGTAAGTGGAGTGAGAATGATGGGGGCATTAGCGCCCAAAGGGATGACCAATGTGCAGGGCCTTTGTATTCACCAAGTCTTCTGGTTTTGCAGACTTAGTTCATGGGGTCTCCATGCTACAGTTGTCACCTTGAACTTGAGCTCTCAAAGAGTTTGTGGGACTTCCATCCTAGGGAAACTTGAAGGATAATGTGAAAGTGACTACGAGTTTCCTTGGCTACGGATAGTGAGCTGATTTAGGGTCCTATGCCACAGTATCCATTGTGTTGTTTTTCGATCATTACTGTGCATCTATCACTTTTTGGCGCTTTTGACTACTGTTTTGTCATTATATCCTAATCATGAAACTTGTGCTGGGAAATGCCAGTCAGAGGCAGCATCCTGTAAAGAGATCCAAAAATAGTTGATTGGCTGCATTGGATTGGAGAGATAGTACTAAATATTGCTACTCTATTTATTAAATCTCAACAAACTTCAGAAAAATCCCATAGCTTTGAGAGTTTTGTGCAAAAATGGCCATTCAAACCTGTTATAAGCTTTTGACATATCCACTTTGATCACGAAATTTTCACCTCTGCATTTTCTGTTGAGACTGTGTACTAGTTCATGAGCAAGAGTGATGTTCTCGTGAATATTCCCTTAAAAAAAACAGCCTGTTCTAAGGACTTGGGAAGAATACTAAATCGTTGAGGCGACACTTTTGAAATAATTTTACAAGAAAAATTGCAGAGGCTAATAGGTCTCAAATCTCCAAGATTTTTAGGATTATTCACCTTGGGGATGAGAATTGAGAACTAGCACAGTAGAAGTATATCAGCTTCCCATCACACTAGATTAGTCAGATCAACTCTGGCTTGACAAATTCGAGAATGAACAGCATCATCCCAGCCCTGCTGAAGTTGAAATTCTATTCTAAGAATATCATCCTGCTTGGCAATAATCTTAGTTTCCAGATGTCCAACTGCATTTCAGTTCCATTGTTGGAGGGCCTTTTTGAGCTAATATGCTCTCCAATAATCTTACCATCTGCATTTTATAATGCAAAGAACATTGGGATTAAATTATGGCAGATTATTTTTATTTTTATTATTTTTATTTAATTATGGTAGTAATTGTTTAGATGGTAAGTGTCTTCATTTTTGGTAGATTTATATTTCTAGAATCATAGTTAATTAGGAAATCTCTTGGGCAATAAGTTATTAGTTGCC
The DNA here is from genome assembly GCA_025631175.1 of Iris virginica. Lineage (NCBI taxonomy): Eukaryota > Viridiplantae > Streptophyta > Magnoliopsida > Asparagales > Iridaceae > Iris > Iris virginica. The sequence goes on along the minus strand of JAOTQG010117032.1, from coordinate 1,341 downwards.
TATTTAAAGACTTCTAATTGTAATAGTTGGGGGAGTTGATTTTGATTCAAGAAAAATGTAGAACGTGTTCGTTCTTTCGAAAAACTAGAATTTCTCTTGGAAAGAAAAACTAGGATTTTCAAACCAGTATCCAGATCGTGATACAAATCCGGTGTTGGTTATATCGTATCCCATTATATCGAATCTTGACACAGTTCGGAGGTGGCATCGATGATGGTTCGTGTTGTTACAGATTATTCATGATGCTCCCAAAAATCTGCATCAATTGGTATCTGTTTCCAGGTTGGTCTGACGTGGACGTTCGTCGTGGCATACGTGGCGAGGGACAAGGAGAGGATCCCTTGGACGAAGATCCGTGAAACGTGATCCGCTCAACGTTGAGAACAACAATGGCTCCGCACGTGAGTTTAGAAGCTTTGTAGTAAATCGTGATTCTTCGCGTTTCAAAGGATTTGAAACCTAATTTCACGAGTTTCACCGAAAGCAGAACCGGTGGTGACTGAGTTTTGGATGGTATCGTTATATCCTCTTTCCCTTCCATCTCCATTCTAACTTCTTTCCTTCATTTTCTTTAAAAAAAATTGAAAAAGAAAATCTTTGTTTTTGGTTCCTCGCTTTTTGTTAGTTCGGCAGCCAAGAGAAAGAAAAAAAAAATGCGAAAGAAAAAATAAATTGGGCCGTTCAGTAGTCAAAAAAAAAAAAAAGAGAGAAAAAAAAGAGTGTCAAATGAGGTCCTTTATATTGTGAATACTTCAGCCCACTCACTCTATCTTCCTAAATGTATATTTAGGTCCCAATTTTTTAAAAATAGCATAAAGGTCCTTCCTTTTTGTTAGTTCATCCAGCAAGTCTCCAGGTTTCAGAAAATGCATTTTGCCCCTCTAGAAATGTGGGCGTGCAAAATTGTCATTGCAATCGTGGTGGGGGACAAGAAGAGGATCCCCTGGACGAAGTTCAACAACACATAATCGGCGGGACACCATCTAACGAAGTGGGAAACTAATCGGCGGTGATCTGCATTTTACACCGAAGGCTAGTGGAAGAATTATCAAGAGTTAAGTATCCTATTTTTGAAATTTTCAAAATTCGAGGTCGATTTTTTTTGAAGTCGGAGAGAATAATGCAAAGAAGATCGGGATTAAATTATGGCATATTATTTTTATTTTTATTATTTAATTATGGTAGTAATTGTTTAGATGGTAAGAGTTTTCATTTTGGTAGATTTATATTTCTAGAATCATAATTAATTAGGAATTCTCTTGGGCAATAAGTTATTAGTTGCCTATTTAAAGACTTCTAATTGTAATAGTTGGGGGAGTTGATTTTGATTCAAGAAAAATG
>JAOTQG010117021.1:0-11167 GCA_025631175.1 Iris virginica | reverse complement strand
CTCTCTCTCTCTCTCTCTCTCTCTCTCTCTCTCTCTCTCTCTCTCTCTCTCTCTCTCTCTCTCTCTCCCCCCTCCCTCACTCTCCCCCCCCCCTTAAACCCAACAGCCACCACCTAAACCCAACAACCACTACCTCCCACCCCCTTTCCCATTAACTCGAAAACACCTCACCCCCTTCACCCTAAAACACACCACCCACTCACACCGGATTTACTCTCTCTCTACCGCTAAACCACCACCTCCACCTCCTCCCTTACCTAACCCAAGACCACCGCCACACCTCACACCGAATATCACCATCACGCTCTCTCACTACTATTTTTTTGAAAGTTTCTCTCTATTTTCCTAAACCAACTACTGTTTTCAGATCTACTTTGAAATACACTGCTTTTTTCTCTTTCTTTTCTTTTTATTTTTTCTATTTCCTGAACCCACTACTATATTTTTTCTATTTGTAGATATACTATTTTTTTTAATGGAAAAATTATCTCTCTATTTCTAACAGTTTTTCTACTTCCTACATCCGACACTTCCTATTATTTTCAGATCCCTCATCAAAATAAAAAACACTACTGTTTTTATGTTTTCTTCTATTTTCTAAAAAAAAATTTCTACCCAGACCTATTGTATTTTTTTTTCTAGCACATACTTTCTGATGTTTTTTTTCTATTAAGTCAAGGCTCCAAATAAGTTTGATGAAAAGGGAGTGTTCTAGCAGTTGATGTTAATGTAAATTTCCCAATTGTTCTAGCAATTTTTTGAAATTTCTGTTTTAGTAAAGCTTGAAACTGCATTTTTTGAGATGGTGATTAGTTTTTTTTAGCAGTGAAGTTTGAAGATGATTGCCTGGACTGGATTTGGAAGATGGAAGATGATTTTGTTTGAAAATTCCTGTTTTAGCAAAGTTGAAAAGTGCATTTTTGTCAGATGTATGATTAGTTTTTTATGTAAAGCTGTTTTATTTAATTATGTAAATGTAAAAATATAAATGCATGAGAAGTAAATATAATGGGTGTTGTAAGAAAGCTGTGTGTGTGTGCAGGATGGAAAGTCAGTGTGTGCCGCAAGTCTCTGTGTGTGTTTGTGTGTGCAAGATGGAAAGGCAAGTCAGTGTGTGTGCAGGAGAGGGAGCAGTGTGTGTATGTCTTGGAATTGGTGTTAAAACTTAAAATACTATTCATTCAATTGTTCACAGTGTGGGTCCTACAAAGCTAATTTGTACTTTAGAAATGAAAGAAAAAAATTGGAAAAAAAAGAGATACTTATAGCTTGATTTTTGAAAGTGTACTCTTAGAATGAAACGCCCCAAAAACGGAATAGTGGACTCTTTGCCTCAATGGAGGGAGTATGAATTAGAGCTTAAAAGAATAACAAGAGGGCTTAAAACCAGGAGATATTTTCAACTAGATAATAGTTTTCCCTAACCGGACTGGAACCCCGAACCTCCCTGTTAAGGCAGAGCAGGGGATACCACTAGAGCAAGTGCTCATTGATAATCCGACCATGAAGTCCGTGAAGTTCTGTCCATAAAATCACTAATTGTAGGCTTCCATAGTTGGTATATTGTTTAACACTTAATTCGAGAATAATGGTATCAACACCGAAAGCTATAGATATAACTCTCATATTAAAGCACATCCAAGTGCATATGTGACTGAAGCAAAACACTTCTAGGCCGGTATGTTCCCTCTCCCACCGTACTTAAATGGTAAAACTACTTTATGTTCTTATGTAAGAGATTATAACAGTGGTGCTAAAGCCTTTTTGCCCATATATGCACTTCACAGTTAACTATCGACAGTCATTTAAAATAGAAGCATGAAACTGGACTAGTGAAGGACCTGCAAATAGGAAAAGTTGTGATTCTAATGGCGCAAGAAAAATAATATCTCCTGATAGACCCGCCAATATCATTTTGGCTCTTGGACTTCAGAAATTACAAAGAGACCTTTCTTTACTAGTTTACTCCTTTCACTATTTGTCATAAGTCTTGCAACACCAAGACCTATTCGTTCGAAATGAAGGATAATTTTCTTTTACTCATGTATTGAGCCATTATTTCATTTTGCTCAAAGGAGAGCATCCATAATATTTAGCTTGTAACTATAAAGCTTTTCTAGACTAGTTTACTGAGAGTTTCTCTTGAAGTAAGAACCTGTTTTGGTTTTGCTTGTTTTGCTTCATACACATACAGTGTGGATTCAAGTTTCAGGTCCATCGCGCTTTGAATTGATTTCAAACTTAGCAAAATGAAACCCCTCATTGGCAGAACACTGATTTCAGATATACTCAATTACATCCACATGCATAAATTTATCTAGCAAGGCATTTAACTGACCTTGTCTCTTGCAAGTCGATGTGATAGAAAGCATGTTATTAGCTTGTGCAGATATGCATTATACATATAGATCATATCCTCATCATCATTCTGCAATAATAACAAAAAGAATTACCGCAACGTTCATCACACTTATTTCTATTTTAAAACAAAAACAAAAAGTGTGCTAGAACAAGGAGTGTTCAAAGACCAATAATGCAATGAAATATTTCATCTCTTAACCCTAGGAAAGGATTTTGCTACCATAAGATTTGTGGTTTTTTCATGTTTAACATACAGATTACAAAATATTTGTCTCTTGTAAGCTTACACAATACATCTTCAAAAATGCCACTCTTGCATTTATTTTGACCGTGTTGTCCCCGTATAAGACGTAAAAGGTTCACACAAGTAATCTACAAGCTTATCCAGGTTCGAGGCAAGAGTATTTGGAAATTGATTTCCGTTTTTCCTTTCTTCTTCTTTTTTTTGGGGGGAGGGTGTGGTGGTGTATAAAACTATAAAAGTAGTTGAGAATGCATTTAAACTCCAGTTAATTTATAGACATACCTGATAGGCTGCAGTCCGGAGAATCTTTTCCAGCAAAAACTGGAAAACATTGCTTGAGAAAATGACTTCCAAGCACAAGCCAATATTTTTCACTTCACTAGAAGAGGTCTCCCTTGTCTCACTTAAATCTTGTATAATCATTAAATGCACCGCCCATGCAAGTCTTACACAATCAACAACACCCTTGGTAATAGGATCATTTCCAGCAGCCATAACCTAAGGGATACAATTAAATGGTAAGTTCTGGCTAATCTACTAAAATTCGGTATGAAAATGAAGTTTTGAGGCTTACAGTTTGCTGGAAGTCATGCCTAAAAGCGGTATCCCGAGACAAGATAGATGGTTTATTTGAAGATGCACTGATAGCATCTGATATCAAAGCAATTATAAGAGAAAAGAGAATGCTATATGTGATCTGCATAAGAATATTGAAGAAACATCACAACCAACACGGACGAAAGAAAATGAAGGAACTTAAGACAGTAGAAATCATAACCAACAAAAATACATAAATACAATTAAGTAAGCCAAGCTCCTTCACATTATCAAAAGGTCATGTACATTGTCTTTGTGTGCTATACCATCAATAATATAGGTTTGCTAGACATTTATGGTACTGGGGTGAAAGGTTTTGGAGCAAGCTGCTACACTACAAGGGAATGTTTCTTCTACTTTCAATTTCGGAACATAGTATCCTCAAAGTACTTAAGTTCCATTAATGCATTACTAACAGATAACAGGAATTATGAAGTCACAGTGGAAAGTATGCAAGGTAACGCAAGACAACCAAGCCCTAGAAAAGTACGGGACATCATTATAGACCGTAATAGACACATCTTTATATAACAGATTCCAAAATGCTCTACAGGATGCTGTACTAAATCGCCTTTCCCGTCGTAAAGCTTTTGCCAAAAGGAAAGGAAAGAAAACTGATAAGAAGATCCCAGAAGATCATGGCATCATAACAACAAAATCCACCTGATGCTTTAAGATGTCAATGCTTCCATTAAGGTCCCCTGAACTATCCTTCAAAATTGTGAAGACATCCTTTACATCCTTTGGGCCTGCAGAAAGCACAATAAGAAACAGCTCAGCAGTACGGTTCTGAAAGGTCACAGAGAAAAGGATGTCACAAGCAATAGAATCATGCAAAAAATAACTCTCCTTTTTGAGTTGTGTCTTAACTAACCCGGAAATGGGTACAATCTCAGGTGGGGGTGGGCCTATGCATTGGAGGCAGAAGAAGTCTTCCAATTCACCAACATACAGATTTGTCAGCGTCTTCATGCATTTACACATGCTTTATTTTGTTTCTTCAGAAATAGTACTTTTAATGAATATCCTTTCAAACCCCCCCCCCCAAAAAAAAAAAAAAAATTGGTAAATTTGAGAATTTGGCTATGCTTTGGTAATGGCATTTTCCGACAAGAGGCGGTTGACAAAAACACGATCTCTAGTTTTATTTTATTTTTTTACTTTTATTTGTTTCAGAAAAGAAGAAATTGTATCAAAAAGAAGGAATAGTACAGAAAGGCAGACCAGAGATCCGTCAAAACATCAAAAAGCCAAGACAACAATACAAATATAACGAGCCAAAACACTAAAAGTAGCACAAAACAGCTTTCGAGTCCCTCGCATAGAATATATCTTCCCCCATTGAAGGAAGCAGATAACATAATCCGAGAATTCCTCTCTATCCAAATGTTCCAAAGCAAGCAGAACACTCCACAACCCCCAAAAGACTCTAACATCCTTCCGGCTGTCAAAAGCCGCATGTCTAATTAACCACAAATTCTGAATTGATTATGGAGTGATACAACATTCCCCCCTAACCGCAAACAAGGAGCACCATAATTACCATGCCACTGGGCAATGTAGAAACAAATGATCATGAGTTTGTCCCCCCCTCATACACATAATACAAACCTCAGAGATAAAGCCTAGTGCGAGCGTCATCGTTGTAGCCAATCATTAGTATTCAAACATGTGAAAACGATTGACCAAGAAAAGACCTTATACTTGGAGAGAACCGCGAACTTCCAAAAGAAACAGTAAAGACGAAATTCAGTTTGAAGCTAAGGTCAGCAATGGAGTTTCATGAAGGATTTGACAGTATTAAGACCCAAAGACTCTAGAAGCCAAGACCAATGATTTGGGTGATTAAAAGAATGGAATGAAGATATTTGATCAAGCAAACTTGTGACATCTATAGACTTGATATTAAGATGTCTCGGGAAATGGAAGTCTCTAGAGAAGTGGCACCCTCCCTCGAGAAAAAAGTGAAAATTGGGCATCATGAACATCCGAGAGACGGAACAAAAAGGGACGGATATATTAAGAGGATGTTCCCCCACACAAAGATCTTCCCGGAACCGAACCTTGACCCCGACCCCAACCACATAACATAGATGAGGATCCAATTGGTGATAACTTTTATGAATGAATTACCACGAGCTTGCATGCGGAGAAAAGAACCAATAGATGCATCCCAGAAGCTTCGAGGTGCATCAAATTGCCCTGAATAACTAAAAGCACCAGAGCCAATTTATTTGCAGTTAGTGAGATATTCTTAAAGAAAAATTTTCAAATCCCTAAACCCCCTTCCTCCTTAGGCCTACACACGACATCTATAGGATGTAGCCACTGCATGATCCTTACTAGCCTCACCCGTCCCACATCACAAGAATCGATGCATAATACCCTCGAGAGTCGAGATGCTACCCCTGTGGTTTAAAATCGCTGGAATTCTATATATAACGATCACAATCGCGGCGTAATGGTATTGGGAGTATCGGATGGTACGTAATGGGAATTGGTTACTACAAGGTTAATTTTTTTTTCAAACTCTAGATAAACACTAAAACTCAATGATAACCACATTTCACATTGAAATATGAATTTAATTTTAATTCACCGACGGTTTAAATGACAAAGTTACACAAGCTCTTGATTTTACCCCATTAGATCATGAAAGTATTTGAGAACTCTCTTGATTCATGTTACAGATAATATACATTGATGTTCCACCAAAAATTTTAATTTAATATATTGACTAGTCAAACGTCTTAAAATATAAATTTATCCAGTTCACATCAAAAATCAAAATTAATGTCTACAAAGTTTAGGACATACTACCTCCGTCCCAATTGAAGGGATAAGCTTTGACTTTTGGAGTCAAACTGATGATCTTTCGCATGCAAATTTGAGCATGAATGACTTAATTTTTTTCAAAAATTATGTTTTATAAACCTTCTGAATATAAACGCAAACTAGAAAGTAAAAGCCAATTATGTGAGTGGGTAAAGGTTTAGCTTACTCATTCGTACAACCAAAACTGAGAGAACGAGGCAATGACTGAGAATGAGTCTTTCCCTACAAACAACAGCTCGCCTTTCTACAAGGGCACCTCTTGAGTCAAGAATGTAAAGCTCAGAGTTAGGACCACCAAAACCAGCTGGCTCTTCTCGATTAAGCTCCTAGAAGTAAACAAAATGATCTCATGAAACAAAGTTGAACATGCATATAAGCTATAATATGACAAGTATTTCATTTTATAGGCAATGGGGGGAGATCAGGTTCATAAACTTCTTTCAAGCAAAACGCATTATAAATGAGTGATCAGCATCAGTAGAGAATAACACAAAATAAAAAGAGATGTGGGTACAAAAGTAGAGGAGCAATTCGTGGTTTACTCAGCATCATTGTCACTACAATTTTTCATTATGTTAAGGCCTAGATATAGGAAAATATTATGTTTTTTTGGCAATTACTTTAATGAATCACAGCATGACAATAAGAAATATTCTGTCAGCTACCCATCACAATTCTAGGTGCAACACTCCATATAAAGATGGCAAAGCAACCAAGCCCATCAAAAGAACGCACCACCAAACCCCAAATGAACTGTACATCTGAAACACGAAAAAAATTTTGGAGGACATAGACTCATAAGAACACTCAGCATCACATAACAAAGTACAAGAACATGCATCTCAAACTCTTGAAAGGTTCTTCCGCTCCTAACCTTACATAGAGACCCCACAAACGACCAGTATGGTAGATAATCAAGCAAACTACTATCTTTTGCCAGGTCAATAAATTTGACGGCATGATCACATAGGTCGAGGTCACAGTCCAACACATATTAAATGGCAAGAACATGAAGATCATCATACTCCGCCGGCATCTGATAAATTCAGAATCAAGATTCATCCCTAGTAACTGTATGCACTTAATACAAGTTGTGCAAGCTTCGAATAACCATAGATAAGCATATGCTGGTCCTGTAACATCCTACTACAACAAATGTTTTTCCAAGGACACAAAAAGTGTCTTTTTTGATATAGATAGGGAAAACGACCACTGGTACAGGCAATTTGCACCGCAGGTACCAGCGATCTTTAAATCCAAATAAGAAGCCAACCTTTTGTATACACTTCGTTTTCAGTGTACCTCATGTTTGATTGTGTAAATAGTGATTAAATTCCATTACTCGGAACACCAAAAATAGAGCATCCATGTCGACTCCTGGCAATGCATACACAGAAGCACCTATGCAGCAGAGCCATATGACTGTTTTTTCCTCTCTTCTCTGTCTTTTTGTGGTGTAAGGAAAAGGAGGTGACCAAAAAGATAAATAAAATTCATGAGGGAATAAGAAATACCAATAGAATTTCCATGCAACTGATCCGAGGCTCACTGGGGAGGGAGTCTAACTCTTCACAACAATCTCTGCACTACCATTAGCTTCTCTGTCTATACTTATCCAGAAAAGGGGGGATTAACTTTTCTATGAATCTTGAGTTTTAAGCATGCTCAACCTCTATCTAGACATGGTTCGAAGTCATAATCTCATCTATATAACCCAAAGTACTTCTAGGTAATAATAAGCCGAGTCCGATAGAATCTATAGTCTAGGCTAAGATGATGCCGTTCCAGAGGACCTCGCACACTGAAACCTTCCCTATTCCGTCTAGGAGCTCATTTATCCATCAAACCAATTTGTCTACTCTTAACAACACAAAAGCACTAGAAGACCATGTTTCACTTTCCCATCCAAATTATCTCTTAACCAAGTCCCAGTAAGAAGTTGCTCAATGAAAGTTCAAACATGCTTCAAGTTTGAGTAAAAAACCACCCAAGATTCCAAGAGCTTGCTCAGTTTCAAATGGACCAGTAACCAGTAGTTTGTTGTTGGTTTTAAGAGGGGGCAGTAAGAATTTTACTTTTATGAATTGGTTTTGCATGAATGTCCATTTCATGATCTAAACACAAGTTATATTGAAAATATTGGCAAACTGAGTTTCTGTACTATTTGTCAAAGTGTCTATCATTAATACTCAAAAGTCATAACACAAAAGTGTATACTACCACAGAAAACACGATAGAAAATACCTTCAAAAGAGAAATCAACCGGTGTCGAAGCCCACCGTTTATAAGATCTTCCAAACATTTTAAAACATCCGCCACCAGATCTGCTTCAAGTCCCTGATCCAACACAACAGCCTGCACATAAACATAATGATGCCAATGATTACAGGTGTGACGAGAAGATGATCATATTTCAATCCATAGTAGAATTTCTTCTTGCCTATGGAAGAAAGACCCCATACCCTTAATAGTGTATAAAGTGCTGTAATTAGATCTCTTCTCTCAGTATACCAAAGCCCCGTTGCAAGCCTCAATATTTCCAAGGGCTCTCGTCCCAATAATCCCCACTGAGAGGGAAATAACACATAATATCAGCTACATTAGAATCTTTGGAAAGCAAAATGTAGTTGCAAAATAATGAATTTAGACAGTGAGAACAAAGCCTACCTCTTGGTTGGCTGAAACAATCAGATGGACACAATCTATTTCATTGAGATGGAGATCATCACTCAATTTCAGAGCCTACGAAATTCCAATGTGATGGAAATATGTCATTGCTGAACTTGGCAAGAAATACATAGTGCAATGTGCAAGCAATGATTAAAGACATGACAGGTCCTCACCAAGAATTCATAATTCCATAACGTCATCAGATTGAATTCTCTTTCCAATTAACAAGCGACAAAAGAAACAAGCAAGGCAACAACCCAGCATACATCATGCAACATGACCAAAAGACTTCATCAAAACAATGGCCAGACAGCTAGCATGTAATCCTGTAGGTCCAACTAAATGACAATTATAGGCATGTGTGTGTGTGTGCAAACATATATAAATAGCATCGGGCTGCTCAGATTATAAGCTAAAAGATTGAAGGCGTGCATTTCTGAACTACAATAACTGGTTCCACAGCTTCACATGCCAACAAAAACCAAAGAAACAGATTGTGTCCTAATGCACTCTAACATTAAATTAAACTTATAATTAAGGTATTGTAACTTTTATTAGCAGTATGTGCTGCCACTGTATATCAATATGAATATATGAGCAACTGTAATTTAACGCTACCTTAATAACTCTAAAATTGAATTAACTAGTAAGAACTTAAGCAATTGTATTTTAACTCACTTAAGTATTCAAGTACGGAATGAAAGGCAGTAAGAACTCAGAAAGATGAGGAGTAGTGAAACAGTGAATAGTATGAGAAAATGAACTAACAATTTGAACATCCTGATCATCAAGTGAGATTGGACGGGAATCCGGCAGTCTGACTTCTTTAGACTGGACTTGAGCCCTGTCGGAAGGTTTCGGAGGCTACATTAACAAAAGAAACAAACTCATAAATCAGTAGCTGCTAGATTAAGTACTGTCTGGAAATATTTGAACATCAACCTAAGCAAGGGATAAGGTTAACTGCATCCTGTCACGGCTATAAGAGAGTGAAAATCTTGCTAAATTATTCTTTTGGGCGTAATAGTGCAGCAAAATTAATTGCCGGAAAGTATGCACATTGACAATCTGCTAGAACAAGTACCATTGGCCAATTTTGGACATGAAAGTTGTCATGCAAAAAAGAAAATAAAGGATAAGAAATTGAATACATATTGGAGTTGAATGGGGATAGGGACAGTACCGGAAAGGAGAAGAGAGATTGGAGGGAAGAGAGAGAGTGGCGAATGGAGTGGAGGAGCTCGATTCGTTGCGACGGTGACGGAGTGGTGGGGCCCAGAAGCGTCGACTCGACGGTGGCGAGGAGTTGCTTCGGCGACACCATAGATGGTGGTGCCAGTGGTGGTGGTAGAGAGGAGGGGAGCGGGAAATACCTAATTCAGAGGGTTTTGAGTTAAGAGCGGGGGCGAGGAAATGGAAAGACAATACAGCCAACGAGTGGGGCGATGGGCTCGGGTTTTGGCGAGGTTTTTGCTTCGGTGGAATTCCGTTTTTGTAATATGGACTAGTTGTCTTGTTCCGTCCCCCTCAACTGTACCTTAAACGGTAAAAACCAACGGGGTTGGTGCATGTGCTAAGCGTCATCAATTCGCTTAAGAGAGGTGTTGGAGTTGGAGTCTCTGAAAAAAAATTTGTTGAAAGATTCGTCCGCCAACGCTAGATGCACGACCCAGGTCGAACTAATGTAGTAAAGACATAGTCCTTGGTACTAGTGAGCAATTAAAAAAGAAACATTAAACGATAAAACTGATGTATGTATGTGCAAAAGAAATAAAAAATAAATTCTAAATTCTAATATTTTATTTAATATAAAATTTTAATTAAAAAATATTATAATTAAATTAATAAAACCTTGTAAATACAAAAAAAATAGTTATTAAAAAGTTTTGAACTGAAAATTTGGAAAAATTAGGATTAAAGAAGAAAAAATAATATTTAAAATAAATGATTGAGATTAAAAGTTAATTTTATTATTTCTAGTATCATATTAATGAATATTAAAGTATTAGTTGTTTTATATTAGAGATTAAAGAAAACAACAACAAAGTTAGTGAATAGGGATAGAAAAAGTTTGATACGAGAGTTTAAAGTGTGATACTAGATTTCTTTATATAAATATTGATTTTAATGTGATTGTTAATTTAGACATAATATTAGATTAGTATGGAATTAATCGAATTTGTTGAATTATTCTATGCTCAATTTAAAGTGATAGCAAAGTATATTGGATTTTATAGATACTTTTACGAAAAGATATGGATATATTATAAACATATATTTTAATTATCAGTATTTTATCTGATAAAGCTAACAGATTTATTGATAACTCTAAAGAAGAGTACATGATGGAAAGAGACTCTATCAAGTTGATCGCGCCCGTAGAAACTCGATCCACGCGTCGGCAGGATAGCGGCTCCGGTTGATGTTTAAGCGATTACCTGTGGATCAAAGATAACACCT
>JAOTQG010117010.1:0-11168 GCA_025631175.1 Iris virginica | reverse complement strand
GTTTTAATTGGATTGATTCGGAAAATTTTTGGAATAATTTTGGAGATTTAATTAGCATGAGAAATATGAAATATTTTTGATAGAATCAATCACCGAAAATCAAGGCGAAAATTAATGGATGGTTTTGGGGTTAACAAAAAACCCCAAATCTCACTCTCGGATGTCACTTGCTTTTTATGGTGATTGAGATACACATGCTGGAGAGGCGTTTAGTAATAGAAGCACCTATGCGCTTAGAATAAATTGCAAACATTAACAGTTTCCCTAACACCATTTTGAAGAATTTGTGATAATGAGTACAATTGATCTTTATGCTTAGTAACAAATATTAAAATATATCACTAAAATTTGCTTTTCTGTTCTTTCAGTTTTCTTGATGATGATTAAGATGATAATTAATTAGAAATTAAAAAATACATAAAAACTCTACGATTATTTCTATATATTTATGTTTTTGTTCATGTTGATAGTATTATTATTATTGTTGTTGTTGTTATTATTTAATTATTTTAATAGAGAAGTTTAATTGTCTTTTATACTGATTTGATTATTGATTTATGCCTTTAGTCACTTCTTAATAAGAAGGCTATTTAGTGAAGCTTTTTGTAAAGAATTTTTTCGTATAAGTAAAAGTTATTTGTAAGGAAGTCGATTTTTGGTGATTTTATGTGATGTTTTGTAATGATTAAAGTGAAAAAAATAAGAAAAAGATAAGATGAAATCCATTAAAAACATTAAAAATCACAAAAACGATGATAAATTAACATATCGTTATTTTTTGTCACCCAAGAAAGTGTAAATGTCTGTTTATCCAAGTCATTTGGATTGCTGAATAGAAGCATAGAACAAACTTAATTCAGAACCTGGTAATTCTTATGAAAAGAAGTTTGTTTCAATCTTTTTAGAAAATGTAGTTTAGACATAAATAAATGCAGTTAGACCCTAATCAGCTCGGTTTAAGGCCAAAAATCACCAGCCCCATCATATTCCTCTTTAAAAAGAGGCAATTTGTTTTGGGACAGAAATTGAAAAGTGAGATTTTTCTTTTGAACAAAGAGAAATACATGAAAAAAGAGCCATTACGGAAATTGATGAATCAAAATCTTAAATCATAAGCCCAGAAATGCAGTAGAATAGCAAAAACTCAATCTTAGCACCACTGATGCACATGGAATGCAAGTTTAACAACCGTTTCGTAATTAGTACAAGGATAAGGTGATCTTCAACACTGGCCTAGACAATTTCTAAGAATCCGACTATATATCTCGCAGGTGATTTTACATAACCTCTCAAGCCACAGCAAAATATAGTGAGAAAATGTGACTGAATTTAGGAGCACTCTCGGTAGCACACCTAAAAACCGCTACTCATAGAACCAATGCATTCTCAACAGGACACCTGAGAAGTGGGGCCAATAGAACCCCATATTTAACTACTTCATGAGCCGGCTAACCCAAAGAACGCACTGCCACCACATAGCTTCGTATAAGAGTATGTATCGTTGGAACAATTGTTGGCATTTCACCCTGATTCAATATCAGAACCCTCCAACCCTTCTTGATATACTTCAAATTCCTCAGGGCTCCATCTGCAAATTAAGTGAAGTTTGAAGGTAGCCATCTTTATACCCATTAGGCGCTGCAATACAGCAAACACAACTTAGTATTTGATTCAACAAACACTACTTAGTAATCATCAAATGCTCTGGACATACAGATCTTTTTTACCGCCTAGTAAAAGTTTAGGCTTTATATATGGACCCAAATGTACATTTGCAAATTATAAGATGGACCAAATGATAAACTTCAAATGCTTCATATCCCAGAGAAAAAATGGAAAAATAGATAATAACTGGTAACACAATACTGTGATAAGCCAAGGTAAAGTTTTAGCTATCATGGCATACCAGTATGCGAGATGCCTCGGGCGATATTGGTTTCCCCTCTTCGCAGACAAGATAGTCTGATACAAGCTCCACCACTCCTTTATTCAGGCGAACTGGCAACCCTTGCTTGCGCAGGAAAGGCTCCATCTCATGAGTAAACTGGTCGAGTGGACCTTCTTTAAGTTCCACCTGAAGAGTAGCAGGATTTGAATTGCAAAGCTCGTTACCAAGATAATATTTGATAATTTCAGGACAGATATTAAGAAAACGTGAAGCAGAAGCATCAGTATTTAGATAAGGATGCTAGAAAGGCCAAAAACTGCATGCTTTCAGTGAAAACAATGAAGTTTCCAGAAACATACATCCAGTTACAAGCTGAAAAAGTCTGACATAAATGCACTAAATTTACCATCCGTAAGAAGAATCATGAGAGAAGAAAGTGCTCAGCAAAAACATAATCTCAATGTTGTCAAACAAACAGAGTGATTTTCTCGTCGCACTTATAAATCAATAGTAAAGTTGATTATCGTGTATATTATGTATTTAGAAAAGAACACAATCAGTGTCATTTATAAAGAGTTCCTATATAGTGCCAATCACATTCCACACTGAATCTGGCTGTGATTACACCAATCTTTCGCTATTTATCACTCCATTGAACAGAATGCAGTTCACATAAACACAATAACACAACTTCTATGGCAAGGCAAAATGAACAAGGCCCTGAAGTTAACATCAAATTTGCACGTCACAATCCCCTTCTAGAGGTCAATCTTCTTCCCAAGCACAAACACGCATGCAAACGCACATAGTCCCAATACAACAAGAATTACATTAAGATCTCCACAATACCTTTTCTACAGCAGCGCTGCCGGTCCTTGCAAAGTCAAATTCTTCATAATCATTAAACAGTCTGCCAACAGATGGAAACAAGATAGTGAATTATAAGAGAAACAAATTATCATTGGTAGCATGCAGTTGATTCATAACAGGAAGATATATTAACAGGCGGGGTTGATGTTGATGAACCTAGAGGAATGAGTTTGTTTCCTATTCTAAGAATATTCCCTTCATTGGACTGAACAAATAAGTTCGAAGGAAGAAAGCACACTTCAGTACACTATGGCTTCATTTATTAGAGACTACAGGACCATTAACAAGGAATACTCCTTTGGTTGGCTATACATCAACATCCACATCATTGTTGTTTCTACAAAAACAGAATGTTGCGGCTCACTACAGAGCTACTAACTCTGATTAACATACTGGCGACGTCCGTATCTGAACGAAGAGAAGGTGAAAAGGTTCCAAACGGCATATTGATGACCTACTGAAATTGGTTCGACAAGTAATACTCCCTCCATCCCAAAATTAGTGTATGTTTGGGTTTTCATAGGAAGTTGATCTAAACAATTTTTGGTGCATATTTACATAACTAACTTTGGTGTCCACATAATATCCTTGCAAGTGAGCATACAAACAAGATGGTTAGCAAAGGAGAGTTAAGCAACTTCATTAGAAGAGGGACGCTGATTTTGGAACAAAACTTCTTGAAAAGATGCTCGTTTGGAAATGAAGGAAGTACAATATAGATCTAACACGTAATAGAAGGTAGACCTGGAAGTGAAAAAGGAAGACCTAAGAAACAACTCCAATCCCTATTGCAACCAATTTATAATCCATAATGTAAAAAATATATATGCCTTGATGTTCTGTATTTTTTACTGTTTGATATTTGCCGATGTGAATTGTCATGTATCTACACTGGTGTCAGGGAATGCTATCAAACACATAAAGACTCATAAAAATTAAATTTCAAAGGCCCATTAAAATTCATCTCCCCACGAATAGGAAACTGTGAATTGCACCAGAAGACCAGTCCAGTTACTTACATGCTAGTATTCATAATGATTTCTTAGACTTTACCTTTGGGCCTCTTCTTTTGACATGTTGGTAAAGCAGAGCCCACAATCACCACGAAGAAGCTGGAAAGTAACAGAATGATAATGAAACAAATTGACCCAAAATGTGACACATAATTTCAATAAACCATTTGCAAAAGCACACCTTACCTTAGAAACCTTATGAAGGCCTGGTCTGATCTCATCAGAAATAGACCGACCTAGAGAAACCTGCATGACTTTGTTTGATCCTAGAAAGAATCTGAGACCAAAAACAAAATGTCAAACTCATAGCTGGAGCAAAATTATCTTAACTATAAGTACATTCTTATTTTGGTGTTGTATACACCCCTGAACAAATATGAGGGTGTGACCAACAGAAAATAAATTGGGCGTTAAGACAAGTGCAGTACACTCATGGGAGATAGATCGAAAAAGTGCTATCTGCTGTAGTATCTTGTGACTTTCTAACTCTCAAATGTAATGAAATAAGAATTTCAATAAAAGAGAAACAAACAACATCCCATATAAAACAACCGTGGACTCTTTCAGAGGGCTTAGCTCCAGGGCCTCTTGGAACATCAAATTCAGTGACAAGGCACACTGGAGTAGAACGAGTCCAGTAAGAGAGTCAAATATAGCTCACGAAAAATCATTATACCTAATTCAACAGTTTGGATTGAGGATTGACAATCTTTTCCCATTTATTTCAAGCTTTATAGACATCCCAATAAATGGTAAATTGAGAAGCAAACTCTATCTTGCAGTAATCCTCAATGTGAACCTTGATACGTACCTGCTATTGCATTTGAGCTGCTCTCTAAACTGCTTGAATTTAAGATTCCTCATATTCTCAAAACTAAAAACATAAACTGAGCTGTACTGCTCTGCAGCATCTCTTATAGAATTCACAATGGTTTCCTTGTGTTCCCTCCCTTTCTTCTTTGTCTTGGATAAAGTCACTGCAGCCAACAAACCACAAATCCAGATGTAGCACGTAAATAGAATAAAACAACATACTTAAAAATGCACTTTTGGTCCCACTCTCCACAACAACCACAAATAGAATGCAATGGACCACACGTCCAACCAGGAAAAATCTCAAAGCTTTCAGTTTGCCTGCACTTATAATCCAAAAGTTTATGATAATCAAAGAGCCAAATTTTCCATTTGGGTTTTACATTCATAATCCCGCGAATCATGATGTTTTAACTCTACCACTTTGTAGCAGATTAACTAGTTTGCTACAGCATTCTAAAACTAAAAGCCCAAAATTAAAGCCAACTATCATTCTGTGCTCTCTCAGTGCACAGTACCCTGAAAACAGAAACAAAAAACACAGTTTGCTTGAAATTCTAGAAAAATCATTTTTTTTCTCCATTTTTCGAAACCAAATAGACCCAATACGTAGTTCAGCAAAAAATCATACACTTCAATCTCAAAAAACTCAACTTTCTATTTATTTATCCTCTGGAGCATAAATTTTGTAGTTCAAAGAAGGCAAATAAGGAAGACTTCTTTACCTGCTTTGTTGCGCTTGGATTTCGGCATCTTTGCAGCTCTCTATGAAACAATTGATGAGTACGCAGCAATTACCTTCCTCTCGCTCCGTTCAAATTTCTCGGCAACGTACACAACACTATCAGGCCTAGGGTTCTTTCAGACCGTGCTCTCCTTTAGGGTTTTATGTTTTATGGTATGGGCAAAACTAAACCTTGGTAAAAGCTAAGCCCAGCCCAGCCCACGATTGCAGGTGTACTGGGTTGGGCCTTCTTTGCATCAGTTTCATTTCGCTTAGACGGCCCAAGAATTTGCGCCAAACCAAATTTAAATCCGTTTGGAAAGTGTATTTTCTAAATTTTTTGTTTTAGTTCTGGAAATAATTTTTATTTTGTTGTTTTGGTTTTTTAAAAAAGTTTTGTGTGTATTTGGATGGATGGTTTTTTGATTTGGTTTTTGAGGTTTTGTAATGATTAAAGTAAAAAGTAATAGAGAGATAGATAGAGAAATTGTGGGACCAATGAGAGAGAAAAATCAAAAAATAAAAAAACAGAGAGAAAAATATCCATGAGAACACACCCTTTATATTTTACTTTTGATGTGATCTTTGAAAGAGAGGGAGGGCATGATAGTTGTGAGTTGATTTGATATTTAATGCATATGGAGGAGAAAGTGATAATTGTGAGTTGATTTGATGTTTGATAGAATATAAAGATAAATATAGGGATATGTAAAAATAGTGGGTATAAGAGAGAAAATATTATTTTTCAAATAGACCAAGAGAAGTTTTTTCTGCTATTTGCACGCTTTATTTTTTATAAGCTTACACTTTTAAAAAAATATCTTAAATAGAAATACTATAATACCCTTATTGATAATAAAATTCATATGTTCAAACTTCTTTTAACTTGAAAATTGTTAAATACACAACGAGAGAGACTATTTGTAAAGCACACGAATGCTTAATTTAATACATAAAATTATGTGACAAAAATAGTCTGTATTAAGAGTCTTTAATACCCTTTTAAATTAAAAAATAACAAAATCAGTTTAAATCCTAATCACATTTTTCCTCCCCCAAATCGTCTTCTACATTCCTGCCCCCTGAGATCACCTCACCTCCTCCTTCTACCGCCATGCTCATAATCCCAACAAGCGCCACATTACACGGACCTTGCCTTGTTCTGCCCAGTAACAATTTGATAACAACTAATTTTACAACTATTATCGTAATAGGAAATATTCAATTTGGCAATATGCACGACACATAGCACTCCCATAATTCTTACCTTTTGTTATACAGAAAATGTATATTATATGTAATTGTGTACTATACTTAGCATTTACATGCTTTGTAAATAGCCGCTCCCATACACAACTCAAGGTTTAGCAACTCTCCTCCATTTCTTTTCTTTCTTCCTAAATGACTTTAAATTTCGGAGCCGACTCCTCTCCATCGCGTTTCTCTCCAATTACACCTAATGCGCACTTGGATGGACAACATGTAGCAAGTATATAATCAATGTACCTAATTACACTAAACAATTTACTAGGGTTAATATGTTGGTTAACAGTATTTCTCAAGATATCTCAAAATATCTCCTGATTAAAGGGATTAACTTACATATCAAAAAAAAATAAAAAATTGGAGAACGCTTCTGCATTGCTGAATGTAAGTGCTATGAAATTATGAATGTTATCTTTTTTATCTCTGTGAGTTGCAAAGAAATCCTCTTCAAAAGAGAAGAACAATTGTTAGAATTCATATGTGAAAATGAAAAACAAAACACTGATATGTCACCTGCACAAAGTTTTAGTATTGCAGGTTTTTTTTTTTTTTTTGGCATTTGCTTTACTTTCTTAGGATGCTTTATGCCCTTCTCAGGTCCTTCTCCCAATTAATCAAAGTCTTAGCACTTGCACAAAGCATTGAAAACTAGTCATTTTGGTGGACTTAAGTTCCTCGTCATAAAAGCATTGCAGAATTCAAGTGTAAGGTGGACTTAAGGCCCCCGAGCTGCTTATGCAGCATAGTAAGTGTGTTATGGATTATGCAGCTATAAGCCAGTGAAAATTATGTTATTCTTCGTATATGAGAATAACATAAAAAGCTCAACCAGTTATCAAATTTAAAACACATGATTGAGATGATATAATTACAAGCAGCATTTGATGTGCACTTAGCTGCTCGTACCTTATTGACACGAGGCAAAGCAAATGCAAATGTCATATGCACTCCATACTTCACGATGTGAACAAAGATGTGCTAACTAATGCCTGAGCATAAAGAGACCGAAAGTAGAAAAAACGAAATCCGACAGAAAGTAAAAAGATCCATACAATCTCATGAACACCTCAAATGCTTGACCAATATTACAAGCATCATGTTTCGAACTTCAAAAGCCTCATCTTAGCCATTATATTGCCTCCCTATCAAATAAACTTACTCTAAACCAAACCTAAAATTAACTTTCATTGAGGGACAATGGCAGCAAGCTGACCAGGTGAACTCGTATATGCATACCGATCACTTTATATGCATGCTCATGTTCCAGCTGATCCACAAGAGGTAACAAATTCTCACCTTACATCGTCCTCTGTTGCACTATTAGCAGCTCTAGCAGTTTCAACGTATATTATTACACATGCTTCTATTTTCAAATAAAGCTTCAAAGAAGTCTAAGTCATATATAGCCGATATGTTTATCCGATGGCTGGGACAGTGCTTCACCGCAATAAAATTGAAACATCAACATCCTAGGAAAATACTAAGAATTGAAGGCTAGCACTAGAATGTGTATAATAAGTACTTGGATTGGCCAATTTGCAATGAGGTTTGATAATCCATTATCGAGTTCGAAACTAAATAGTCTTGTAAATATAAGCAACAGTAAAATTATTATATATATATATAAGAAAAACTTTAAAGCTTCATTGCTATTGTGACATTAGATATAACAGTGTTGTTTGGTTTACTTCTATAGTTGCATCTTTTTTCTTCTTTCGAGAATTTTTTGTAAAGCTTTTCAGCCGCTTCTTTCCCCGATATGTTGGCTCCTTTCTCTTTAATCCTTTCGCCTTTGTGATGTTTGAATTCTGATTTGTAGTGACGTTATATTCGTTGGACTTAGTTTTCCAGAGCATCTCCAATAGTTTCACTTCTCCCTTGTGCCTTGACATCTCTCAACTTCGTAACTAACTCAATTGAAATTTTCTTGGCCAAATCATAATTTTCACTACTACCACAAGCTTCATTTGAGATGCTAATATAAGTTGAACACATATTTGTGTAACGTCTAGCAACCTCCAAATAGGATCTGTTTCCTTATTCCCTTTAATATCCATGTCATTTATCATTGTTGGCTCTTTGGTCCACCGCCTCAAGATGTATTATATTGGGATTTCCCTTTTAACATTTAGGATATCAAGAACCTTCAATGCACGACCACAAAAGGATTCCAAGGTAGTCAAATAACTTACAGCTACAAGAAACCATCAAGTTTACCGGACTCGCTGTCACAATATGCTCTTGCGCACCATCTTGCATAGTAGTAGTGTACTTGATGATTTGTCCATTATCATGGAAATGATTAACAATCACAAGTAATAACTTTACCCACTGCTCTTGAAAAATCTCAAAAATAGCTGATGTGTAAACATCCCTAGCATGCCTCAACAAAGGTAAGTCGACCCTTAAACAGAAAACCTCCGGGACATGTTGTCATGGTTTAAGAGCAGCTCATTGTGTCGCTTTTCATCTACTGCTCTTTGAAAATGCTTAAAGAATTGCACCAAGTCCAAATCTAACTTCAAGAAATCCCTTAAAGAACCATTAAAACTCTGGCTTAGTTAGGTGCTCCTCATTCCATTGGAGAATGTGCATCTTCCGTATGCTACATACCACTTCTCTTTTAACTTGAACGTTTCTTTCAGCCATATATTATCATTGGCATCATATTTTTCAAGCATTATGTTCCAAGCATTCACAAATTCCTCATCGCCTTCGTACTCATAATTAAATTAATTTTCTAAAATCTATACAAAAAGAACTCATGCCTCTAAACATATGATTAAGATTCTTAAAGGCATTTTTCTCCAAGTGCCAAACACATAACCTGTGATACGTCTCGGGCATCACCACACAAATCGCCTTTATAATTGTCGGAGCTTGGTCTGTAATGAATGTTTTTGGCTTTTCAGTAGCCACGACTCTTAAGAATGCGTTAAACAGTCATTCAAATGAGTTAACCTCCTCATTATATAGTAAGGATGCGCCAAAAATTGCCATCTCCCTATGGTTATTCATACCGACGAATAATGCAAGAGGCCTATATTCTTTATTTTGTCCGATAAGTAGTATCAAAAGATACAACGTCACCAAACATATTGTAATTCATGATCATCTTTGAATCAGCCCAAAATATGTTGGTTATCATACCTTCATCATCCACATCAAGAGAATACTGAAAGCTAGGATCTTCTAATCTTCGCTTCTCAAAATGCTCGAAGAGACTGCTAGCTTCACCCGGCTTCAAACTATTTTTCCGTTTATCACAAATGTAATTCTTTTGATCTTTTTTCGTATAACCTAGATTACTTCGACCACCAACTCGCCTAGCTGCAAGCTCAAAAACATCTCTTGGGCGTATACTAGAATTAGCATCAATGTCAATATCATAAGCTTGCACTTTCTCTATCTTTCGTTGTGAAGGTAGTAAGTGAGCTGCTGCTGGGCTATCAAGAGGATGATTGTGTTTTGCCTCAAACGAAGTGTGCTGGAATTTTTCAGTTGGCAAACGAGAAAAAATAATATGCACTAAGAAACCTATTCTATTCTCTCTCCGATGTTTCTTTACCATATCGTCCCGCTTTTCTTCTCTCGATGACCTTCTTTGTAACGTGACAACTTTCTTGACGTCACATAACCATGAAGTTTGTTCTTGTTCACGTATTCCTTTCGAATACTAAATCCAACTACTTTAGCACAGGCATTATGATACTGATGAGCCTCATCATCCGAATTGAACTCAAACTCAAGAGTAATTGTTGCAATAAAATGATAATCTGGTACACCGATCGATATCGTCATTTTGACGTTCTTCGACCGATTCCATAAACTTATAAACGAATAGAAACTTGGCAGTAAAAATAGAGATTCATCTCTGCTTATATATACACGTTTACTATTGAAAGTAAAAATAGTTTATTCATAAGTTCACTAAACAATGCTTCGTTTGATGAGAAAATAATGAATGGTTGTTTAATTGAGTCCTAATGCAATTAATTGGTGATTCAATTTCAATTCATATAGTGACAACTTTGTACAAATTAAGCATACTACATAGACCATCATCAATATTAGTACGACGCCTAAAATCACGAGTTTTTAAACATTTTTTAAGAAGTACTCAATGTGGCAGACAATACTTCCAACATCGCTGATTCACACACATTTCAAACCAATAGTTACCTCTAGAAATATCCTATACTATTAGCCGGATTTATCTACCCTTATTTTTCTTTCTTTAAAAACTTCCACCAATACAAAGGTGTGAAAGGGAAATAGAGGAATTATAAAAGAGTAGCTACCTTAACAATTTCAAAAGTATAATTGAGTAATTTTCCTCACATATTACTGAGGACTAGTAAAATTATACAAAAATTCATATTATCTACATTGTTCAAGGAGGGAAAGTGATAACATTGTTGAAGATAGCATAATAAGTGGACACATCTATACGCTTAAATTTTAAAAATGCTGCAAACATCTATTGCCATACTCACAAAAACAATGGCAAAAAGCCTCATTTGGTCCCTGACCTTTGAGGCAGTTGCCCACTTAGTCCCTAACCTAAAAAGGCGCCCAATTTGATACAACAGTA
>JAOTQG010116999.1:0-11169 GCA_025631175.1 Iris virginica | reverse complement strand
TTTTTTATGAATCAATTCAATGAAAACTCTGATCCGTCAATTGATAACACTGATCCATCAAACGATTATATTGATCCCAGATAATCTGATGAGCGCCTAGGCGCTCGATTTTATTAGGAGCGCCCCAATGCACATATATGTACATAATTTATAACATATATGTGCATTGGGCGCTACTAAAAGAACCAAGAGCCTAGGCTCTCATCAGATTTTGCCTATTGATCCACCAAAAAATTAAATTTTATCATAAATAGAGAAACACAATATTGATCCATCAAAATTAATTCTGATCCGTCAATTGATAACACTGATCCATTAAACGATAATATTGATCCACAAAAAAATTAAATTTTAACAGTAATAGAGAAACACAATATTGATCCATCGAATTTTAACAATGATTCATCAAAATTAACTCTGATCCATCAAATTTTAACATTGATTCATTAAAATTAACTCTGATATATCAAATTTAAACACTGATTCATCAAAATTAACTCTGTTCCATCAAATTTAACACTGATCCATAAAAATTTAATACTGATCCATCAAATTTTTTCTCACAAATTGACGAAAATATCATTTTTTCGAACAAAATATTACAGAAATGCCACCGCATTTTTGAATAACAGATTTTTACACTATTTAATCTCAGACGTTAATTTTCATAGATCTAGCGGTCAAGATTAGTTTATAAGTTATTAAATTATTTATGATTCTCATTTAAACAACTCATTTATAAATGAAGTATTTTAAATAACATTAAAGTAAAAAAATTTAAGATAAACTAAAAGATGGATGCTTAGATATTAATAAAAAAATAATTAATTTGATATAAATTATGCTTGGATCATGAATGATAGATCGTGTCAGATCGTGACAGACGGTACTGTTCATGTACTGTTCATCAGATGAAGTAGATAGGATATATGAGTTTTTTTGTAAAAGTCAATTTTGCCCTTTTAAAGATGGAGAGAGGAGTGAGGTGATGAGAGGTTATTTTTGATAGTTTATTTTTGATAGTTGTGAAAGATGATGTGATATTTATAATATTTAATTATGAAAAAGTAAATGAAAAGTATGATGTGATATAATATAAGGAAATAGATGTAGGGATAATAGATGAAAAGTAATATTATTGTAGGATGATATGTGAATATGATATAGTGTTCAAGAAGAGACGGTGGTACGACCATGGCAAGCATTAGATAGACTAAGACCTTGATATCCTTAAAAAAAATAATTAATTTGATATTAATCAGAGAGACATATTTCTTAGATCGACAGATTCGTCTTCGGTATCCACCGTCCTTCCAAACGCTGTAAATTAGACCCCCAGAAAAGCTCTGCAAAATCTTGTCGCTCGTTAGCTTTCTTTCCATTTCTAATCTCAGGAGCTTCCATTCTCAACTATATTTCCCAGAAAGTCGTCCGGCATCCCCTAAACGATCCAGGTCTTTTAACAATTTGGCTACCTTTAATGGTTTCCCGACAAGATCCATAGCTTGAACTGCATCGATTGTTGAAGAGGAGTAGGTGAGAGTAAAAATGCTAAAATTGAAGGCGTTTAGGCCGACAAACGATAAGATCGTGAAAATACAATTGCACCCGACGCATCCCTGGCTCGTCACTGCTGATGCGTCCGATCACGTCTCCGTTTGGAATTGGGAACATCGCCAGGTAAAAAAAATGTATTCATTGATGCATTTAAACAAACAGGTTGTGGGCAGAAACAATAATGCTACATTTTTTTGTGCATTATTATTAAACATTTTCCTAGATCCGGAAGTGTAAATTTGTTAGTATTTCTATTGATTGGATTAGAGTTAGCCGCTGAATGTTGTTTACTTATGATTATTTTTATTATTATTTTTGGTTATTGAGTAGGTTATTTATGAGCTAAAAGCTGGTGGTGTTGACGAGAGGCGATTGGTTGGTGCCAAGCTGGAAAAGCTCGCTGAGGGGGAATCAGGTTGGGTTTACTTAAAGTTAGAATTTTGAACTGAAAGACAATGAAATGATTGCTATGCAGACATGGTTTAGTTTGATTGCTGTCTGTGCTAGTAGCTTTAAATTGCAAGGCTCTGTGGGGTTTAATGGCTTAAAATTCAGGAGTGAGTTTTGCATGTTATGATCTGGAAATCAGATGGTTTAGTATAATTACTGTCCATGTTAGTAGCTTAAATTGGAGGGCTCGGTTGTTTAAACTTTAGGGAGTCAGATGTACTCTGAATTCTTAAATCACACACACACACACACACACACATATATATATATATATATATGCATATATTTATATATGGAAAAAGCTAATAAGTGCTAGTTTAGCATCTAAAATAGAAATATTTTGCATTGGAAACCAAAAAACTGTAATCAATAATATCATTCTTTGCTCAAATGCTTATTTCGATGCAAAACATTGCTATTTTAGAATTTAGATCCTCCACTAGTGCCCTTAGGTCACTTGTTAGCTTGACCCATTAATAACTAAGTACCACAGCTTAATCCCACTGACCATCCAAGATAGGCACCCCTCGAAAACCTCACTTTTGCCCTAAAGTGATCTCAGATATGGAGACCATAAGTTATACTTGATTCTATTGTCCTCAAAAGTAGCCCCCATGGCCCATGGGTACTTTTATCTTTGATTGAGGAACAGCCTATGCAAGTGGTCTCTAATGCCTTATTGTTACGAGTGATCCGCTTACCGCAAGTATAGAAATTACTTCTACATCTTGTGCTTGTTATATTTATCATAAGTAGCTTTGCTGGCACAGTATCTTAGGCGGTCTCTTTGAAGGTGTATAGAAGGAAATTGTGCTATAAGTGTGATTAACCTCAAAATGACCACATGATTTTTCAAGGAGCTGAACCAAGAATTCATTCTTTTATTGCGGATCTTCTCATTGTTCGACCAGGTTAGTGTGAAACGAAAGTTCCCCACTTGAGTTGGCTACCAATTCCTTTTTCTGCTATCGAGCCACATTTTATTCGAAGTTACACTACCCTTATGTCTTAACTTACCTATTCTTACTCTTGCTCTTTTTCACATAGCAACACATTTTATTTGGCTGGAGTACCAGTCATTATAAATGTTCGAGCGAGTAGCAACTCTGTATTGTGAAATGTAGTGTTTTGCGTGATCTTGCGGGTAAATGAAGTCGAAGCCTGGTGGATCTTGTGGCGAGTGCATCTTTATTTAGAGCGAAAGGTGCACAAAGGCACAAATGTCATTTGAAACCTCAAGATGGAGCACGACCACCAATGAATAAAGGCACATCATGTACTCCCTGAATCCCAAAATGAGCGACACTTTTTGACTTATTTTGGACAACTATAAACTATTGACCAAATATTTATAAAAAAATTGCACTCTGTAATGAATATATAAAAAATACTTTTGATAAGTTGCTTATTATTCATACAATTACTAAAACAATTAGAATCTAAAACATGATGTATATTGTAAAAATTAATTTGATAAAATTTTATGTTGACTTTCCAACAGCAAAAAGTGTCACTCATTTTGGGACGGAGGGAGTAATAGGTACTCCCATTTTCAGCAGTTTATCAAATTCATGCCTCTTACAGTTAACTACTTTGCAATCCCATATTTCATTTAAAAATGCATTTGACAGTTTTGAAACACCACTGAATTGTGAAGAAGGAAAGGGACAGTAACATAAGAAAATAAGTTTGAGAAGACAAGAACATAGAGAAGAAGAAAGAAGTGGATAGAGAAATTGAGCCCGCATAGAGGTAAACTGAAAGAACAAAACAAATGATAAATTGGACAAGATGAAGATGATAATTAAGAGTAACTGTATGTTGTTATCAGGGCATGATTGTTTGAGGATGAAGTCACCTGTATTATGCAGATTGCTGTTGGACAAAGGCTGGTGTGTAAGGACTGATAGTGTGTAAGGTGCAATAGATGATGAAACGCAGATTCATAGGTTCTTTTGAATGATAGATTCTGTAATCTGGTCGTTTGATTGCAACAAATGTTTTTTATTTCAGCATTCAGTCAGTAAACCACATGAAATAACACCTCTAGTTATATATCTTTTTGTTTACTGAACCGTGCCCTCAATCTGCCACTTGCTTCACCTTTCAGCATAGATTTCCGTTAGCCTGTTCCATGCCTCAAGCTAGGTCCTTAGCCTGCCTTGACATAATCAACATAGAAAGTAGGGCAAATATACCATACTATATGGACGATAGTAGGAGAGCCTGGAGATTTATGTGTGGTCGTACATGCCTCTTGTGCTAGTTTCTTGATTACTCTTTGTGGTGTGGAGACATGGACCATTATATGTTGTATTAGAGCCAACTTACAATCACACCCACACAGGCTTGAGCATGAGTGCATGACTTATTTTAGTTCACCGTGCTGGTTATGTTTCAACTGGTAATCATTCAGATCTTGGTAGTGGTGAACGTGAATATTGAATAATAGCGAATGTGCATATGGCGGGTCCATAAGATTGCATAAGCTTATTCACCAGAAAGGATTGCATCATTGAACTTGTTTCTTCTGCCTCTTATCCTGAATCCTTGAACACTCATTTTTCCTGGTGACATGGATCATTGGATTATAGTTACTAGAAATTTTTTAGGGGCTCGTTTAAAGTAGCTAGCATGAACACATTGTAGATTTGCATTCAATCAGGATTTGAGTTATTTATTATGGCAGAGGAGTACATAATCTTAAAGAACCAAAAAGCACACTTTCCTTAGGTTGGTCTAAGTCTCCACTTCATTTGAAGTTCTCCCTGCAAATTCATCAAGGAAACTCGCCACACATCAAAGTCGGTGGTACTCCTCCATCAGCATTTCATTTAACTCATCATAGTCCCTGGAAGTTTGTTCATCAATGTTACCCTTTGTTCCTCCTACGTCGAATTCAAGGCGGGGGAAGGTGCTCTTGTTTGGTTTTGGGAGGAGATTACATTTGGGTGTGGGTGTTTCCTTCCAATCTCCCTTTCCTTGGTTTCGTCATCTTTCATGTGCTCATTTGGCTATTATTCATTAGTTTCATTCAAGGGGTGGGGATAGAGTTATTTCCATATTTCTAGAATCTAAATAATCATGAAACTGTGGAGGTTGCCAATCTGGTTGAATTCTCTCCATAGTGCATTTCACTAGTTGTCAGATAGGATACCTGCTTTTGGGTCTTATGAAGGTTCTGAAGAATATTTTGCCACTCTTTTGGTGTAATTTTTTTTTTATTCTTTCCACAGCTCCATATCTGTACCTTCAATCCTCCTTCAACTGGAAAGCTCGGGTACCTTATAAGATAGGGTGTTTGCTTAGTCCTTGGCTCTTAACAAGCTTAACAACAATGGCTTGTTACAATCATGTTGTCCTTACATTACAATTCTTTGGGGTGTACTATGGTAAGAATCAGAGTCCCATTGGTGCGGGACCATAGTTATTAAAGGCGTTAAGGCGCACCAAGGTGCAAAAGGTGTGCCCGGGGCCTAGGCGCAAGGCGGGCGCGCGCCCGAGTGACGAAGCCTAAAAATATTTTAAAATATAAATATATTCTAATATGCTTTATTATATTAAAATTATAGGTTTTTATTAAAAAAATATAGATAGAAATTATAATTTTATGCATAAATGTAACTTGAATATCTATTATAAAAGAAGAAAGATCAAACAATGGAAAAAGAACAGGAAAAAAGAGGGAAAAAAAGAAAAAATGAAAGCAAAAAAGGCCAAATCATTAACATTATTAAGATAATGAGATAAATCTGTGATATTAAAAACTTTAAGGGCTTAAATGTTAAAAAAGTAAACATGGATCAAGGGGTAATTTGTTAACTTGAAACTTTCATAACCTAATATTTCATTCCCACAAGGCAAATCGACAGCAAAACATATATCGATTGTGAAGTCGCTGCCCATTCTACCTCTCCTCCTACAAACTCGCAAGACACCCTCTCTCTGGTGACTTGCTCCATCTTTCTTCTCTCTTTCCCTTCCCCTCTTCCTCGCCTCTCTTTCTCTGCCATGTCCAGGGGCAAATCCTTTTTTAGGTCTTAACTGGGCCTAGTGCCTAGGCGCACCTAGGCCCAAAAGTTGCGCCCGCCTTTAATAACTATGTGCGGGATTGTCACTATAGCGCCCCGATTGAATTACTCCAGGCATAATTTTGTTGAAAATTGAAAACTAATTGGAAAGAAATGTAGGGTAGAAGAACAGAAACGAAGTAATTCAAAGGAAGTATTTGAAACACAAAAAGAGGAGTAGATAGAAATCCTAGGCCTCACACCTAAGAAGATGCCTCACGCATCTTGAAATAATTTGCTAGATTTATTTTTTTGTTCAACTCTGTTATGAAATGACTCCATACATGGGTTTATGTAGGGTAATCAACATATTCTAGGTTCTTCTCACTTAGAACCTTCTGTGTTCTTCTTACTTAGAACCCTCCATTTAACTTGACCAAACCATAAATACTACTGACTCTCGGACTAGATCCATGTATCATGCATGTGGATGAAAAAGGCATAGACTAGACCAAACAATTCAGACCAGACAGTACTGAAAAATACAGAAAACATTATCAGCTGTGACTAAGTGAATTCTAAAAATAACTTGGACCAAATTACTTCTTGTAAAGATCACGATTGAAGCTGAAATTCTTCATCTGAAATCCAAGTATAATCTGACCAAGGCCTATTCTTCCATTTCACCAAATACTTCTGATGACCTCCACTTGTTGTTGGAGCAACGGTCGTATCCACTTCCTTTGGCATCTTGCTGAACTCATGAGCATCCCTTTGTGCCACCTGCATGACCACAGTAGCCTTAATGATCCCCCGTTTTCTGTTTGCAAGTACAAACTGCTTCTTAGTAAGCAATTGAAGTGACTTCTTAGTATCAACAGGTTGTTTTGCTTCTCTACTGCTCTCTATATTTCCTGCTTTCGGCTAGGCTTCTTCAATTTTTTAAATTTATCTGAACTCATAGGACAGAGAGTGATATCGTCATTGTTCCACTTAAAATGAAAAGTATTCTCCTTTCAACAATGATTCACATTGCAATCAAATATCAAGGCCGACCAAGCAAAATGCGTGTCACAGTCATTGGAACATCATAAAGAATTGAATCTTTTTATGACAACCAGAAATAATAGAAACCAAGCAGCGTTTGGTTACCGGGATTGTGGTGGTGTTGATCCAAGCGACACGATAAGCTTCTGGGTGCGGCTTCATGGGAATCATTAATCTTTCAACAGTGGAAGCTGAAACCATGTTCATGGAGCTGCCACTGTCAATAACCAACTTCAGCAACTGTTTTGCACAAGTGACAAGGGTTTCGAAAATTGTGGGTCTCCTCCAATCATCTTTCTCCACCTTCGGAGCAGCCAAAATACGTCGAACGACCATAGCCAGAGAGGTATCAACATCTGAATCTACCAAGTCACCTGCTGAATCACCTTCATCTTCCAAGTTCTCGACCTCATGTTGATGATTCTCATCTCTCGGTGGCTGAACTCCAACGCGCTGACTAAGCCTTGTTGGACAGTTGTATGCTGTGTGCCCCTTGCCTTCACATCAGAAACAACAGTCATTGTTATCTGTACTCTTCTTAGCTTCATAAGACTTTTAATTTGAATAAGGAGGGGTGGTCTTAACCGTGCGATCGCTATCACTAAACCCGTTCACTGCTGTCTCCCCATATTTCTTCACGCTCATCATCTTGAAATACTCCTCCAATTCCAAGGCAAGCATGCTCCACACTGAATAGAGGTTGTTTTATCAACTGTTTTCTCAGTTCAAACTTCAGGCCAGACTTGAACCTCACCAGGGCTTGACAAGGGTCTTCTACAATTTGGCTCCAGCCTCCGGGTCTTGAGTTCATCGAACGTCTGCATGTACTCTGCCAGTGTCCTGGTGCCTTGCTTGAGATTTACTAGATGATTGCAAATCTTGTCCTGGTAGTTAGGAGGCATATACTTCTCTGGTCATTTCGCCTTCATCTCCTGCCTGCCATTGGTGGTTGACCCAACCTCCTCATATCGCGTTCAACACCTTTCCACCAAACTTTAGCTAGACCAACCAGCTCCATTTTTGCAAATTGAACCCGCCTTTCCTCGGACATGTCATACCGATCGAAGTACTCTTCAATGGCAGATATCCAATCAGCAAAGATTGTGGCATCAAGCCTCCCATCAAAATCTGGCATATCAACTTTGACCTTCTTTGTGATATCTCCGGCTGTGTCATGGGGTTCATGGTGTTCCCTATTATCAATTAAGTTTCTAATCCAATCAGCGGTGGGCTGTTGTGGTACAGCTGGAGCTCGTACTTCCTGCATCCTGCCACCATTGGACTGGTTGCCTTTTGGTGGTTGTCGTTCTTCATTCCCCTCTTCAGTGGTGTTAAGTGGTGGTGTATCCTTCTGGATTGATCCTCCTTTCATCGTCAAGTCGGGAAACCTCTCCACAATGTGCAACAACACTTCATCTCGTTCATAAATCACTAAGCCTTCCTCAAAAGGGTTTCCCTGTATGAGTAGTCAAGGCACTGCCTAGCTCCGATTACCAATCTTATGCAGGACCGTCACTACAGCGCCCTGATTGAACAACTCCAGGAATAATTTTGTTGAGAACTGAAAACTAATTGAAAGAAATGTAGGGTATAGAACAGAAAGGAAGTAATTGAAACAAGAGAAGAGAATTGGATAGAAATCCTAGGCGTCACACCTAAGCAGATGTCTCACACATCTTGAGATAATCTGCTAGATTTATTTGCATCTCAACTCTGATTTGAAATGACTCCATATGTGGCTTTATATAGGCTAATCAAAACATTCTAGGTTCTTCTCACTTAGAACACTCCATTGAACTTGACCAAACCATAGAGTTCACTGACTCTTGGACGAGATGCATGTACGTGGACAAAAAAAGCATAGACTAGACCAAACAATTCAGACCAGACAGTACTAGAAATATACAGAAAAAATTATCATCTGTGACTAAGTGAGTACTAAAAGTAACTTGTACCAAATCAAGGGATGAATCCTTCCAGATTGCAATATTAGCTTGGGAATCTGGTTTCCCCCTTTCCTTTGTCGTACGTAGCACATTTTCTAGGAGGTATTGCATTACCCATGATCATTTGTTTGAATTGCGATGTTGCTTTATTCCTTTGGTGTAGAGTAATTGGAGTGTCTGGGGAGGAGTGGGTTTACCCAGTTCTGTTTCATCCTTGTTCTAGATACAGTTTTGTGGTTTGGGTGAGAAAGAGGTAAGGGTTTGTTGTGGCAATTTGGATGCCTGCTTTGGTGACCTTGGACTGAGCCGAACTGCAGGATCTTCAGTATCAGGCTTTATCACAGTCTGTTCTGTGGGATAGAATGGCCTCTTTGGCGTATCCTGTAGCGTCTGCATGGGATTTCGAGGGGTCACCATTTCTGAGATCCTGAGGGATTGGGCTGCTTTGCTCCTTTAGTTGTGTTTGTTCTTCTTGTACTTAGTTTTGTGTTTTGGTAGCATGGAGTTCTTATCCATCTATGTGCATCCCTTAATGTAAATGTTCTCTCTATTGTAGTTCTTTTCTTATACTCATCTCAACTGAAATCTAGTCCCAGTGACTTGGGTCAGCTACACGAATCCCATTCCTTATTTTAATATGTTCCAAGGCAAGGTCATTATGTAGGCCACAATCATAACTTCAGTATTTCATGGATAATTAAATGTTATCATCAATGGCTTCTGAAATTCGTAATGTAGCATTGGCTTTTGATTATAGATGTTAATGGTAGTGTGATCTTTTAATTATTGTTACCAATTTATATATGAGCTTCCTTATATATTCTTATGAAGCCTTGTTGTTAACCATTTGTGCCAGTGATTAGTGATGTAGAATGATTACACAAATTGCCTCTTCCTTTTGACTGTGTAACCTCAATAAATATGACTCGCTGTAACCTTATATTTTGAATTTTTTAGAGAGCATGTTCCACATGTGGAGTTTTGCTGGCTCATCCAAATAAATATTTGGTTGTATGGTTTGAGAAATTTGTGCTAATCTTATCTTCTGATGTTTGCGTTGTATGCTAGAGTCTAGAGGGAAACCTACGGAAGCCATACGTGGAGGGAGGTAATTAATAATTTGAAGTTTGTTTCATGTTAGCTCCATTCTTGTTTTTGCTGAAATCTGAACCTACAGTTGGGGCATGTGGTTCAAGTGTTAAGCAGGTGACTTTTTATGACGATGACGTGCGGTTTTGGCAACTTTGGCGTAACCGTTCTGCTGCAGCTGAGGCTCCCTCAGCTGTCAATCATGTCACGTCTGCTCTTAGTTCTCCTGCTCCATCAACAAAAGGAAGACATTTTCTTGTCATCTGTTGTGAGAACAAAGCTATTTTCCTAGACCTGGTAACAATGCGTGGCCGAGATGTACCGAAACAGGACCTTGACAACAAGTCACTCCTCTGGTTAGTGTAACTCTATTTTTTATGCCATACAAACTGTGCAAGAACTGTATTTGTTTATTTATTTTAATTATCTATTTCTTAAATGAAACTAGGCAAAGAAAGCTTACAATTACACCATATATTGTAATATGCTAAAATACCGTGCAACATGAATTGATCCCTACGTTTCATGCAAACCAGTGAATCTGAATTTTACTGTATGTAATTTGGAATTTATGCCTAAATTTATTAATTTATTTAGTTTTTCCCCCCCTTAAATATTTGGTGCCTAAAAGTGACTTAAGGAACCCTTGCAAGGCATTAGTTTGATTCAGCTCTTCTTAATTTGAACCAAATCAAGCAATCTAGTAAGCTTTTCCATTAATATAATATTCTTCGTTTCTTATAAATGATACCAAAGAATCTAGTAACTGAAGTTTATTCCTTTGACTGGGCTTTATGGTCTTGAATTGTTCTAAACTAATAGTTTTAACTCCTGCGGTTTTTTCTATCATCTCTTAAAACTGTAATTCTTGGCTGCTATCGTGCAATTCCCTTCTAAACTAAGTATTGGTCAGATATAGGGATGACAATTTCTCGGAACCCGATCCGAATCTGATGGTGCCCCGCCCCGAAAAATCCAATCTTCTCATATTTTTCAAAGACCCGATCGGGTTCGGGGCGGGTTCGGGTTTAGCTTTCACCCCCCCCCCAACCCCCCCCCCCCCCCCACAA
>JAOTQG010116998.1:0-21733 GCA_025631175.1 Iris virginica | reverse complement strand
TCCACCCGATACTATTGTGGAGACAGTACCGGAGGTGGTGAAAGAGACACCGAATAGGCCTGCTGAAGCAACCCCACTAACGACTCCGGATGGGAACGTGCCCTTGTTCGAGGAAGATGATGAGAAGGGAGCAAGAACTGAGCAGAAGACCATAAACTTCCTCACAGGGTGGGGATGATGAAATCGGGTATTTCTGCTACATCCTAATTACTTGTTTTTAACAGTTGCGAAAAAGTGTTTTCCGATCGTATACTCTTGATTCCTGTATAGTATAAAATCTTTGTGACGTATACGTATATTGCTTACATGTACATGTTTGATTTGTATCGCAGGTTACTCTGATTTGTGGTTTAAGCTTTTGCGCATAGCAGTCCAATGTAGTTACGAAAGTGGGTATTAGTGCTGTATAACTATGGTAGGGAAGGCGATGATGCTCTAGCGTAGAAGGTTTTGATGGCTCTAACGTCGTTAGGTTTATGTATGTAGAAGTTTTCTTAATTTAAGTAGTTGGTAAATGAGGCTGCTATGTAATCGAACAACATTAATCACCCAGTACTATTTCAGATGATTTCTATGTAATCAAACAATGTATGTGGCACCCAGTACTAATTCGGATGATTTCCCTCACCACAAACAAAATTTGTTTCTGGCTTCGTGCACGCTTCCATTTGCACCGTTCTGCATTTTCATAACCAACGCATGGCAAACCACACGTAAGGGAACAAAATAACCTGCCACAGCAGTAGGCTATTAATGTGGCGCTGCTGTGCTCAGGCCGCCTCCCCAATACGTGTCATAAACCAGGAATTAATGGTAAGGGCAAATAAGACATTATACTATAAATTCTCATCTACTCCATCTACTCAATCTCATATTCTCTACAGTACCGTCTGCAACGATCTGTCACGAAAGTTGAAGAAATTGGACATTCTATTGGAATCTATTTCCATCAAAAGAGGTTAACCAAACACAATAAAATTTTTAGTCAAAAAGAATTGATTCTATTCCCCCACTTTCCTTCATTTTTCACCCAACCAAACACGAGATAAGAGTAAAAGTAAAAGAATAAGTATGATCAATAAGAGAGAAGAAAATAAAACAACGCATTAATTGGGCAAAAGAGTTGTATCTTATCCCCACCTAAAAATAGCACTTCTTGAATCACTCCAAAAATAAAATAAAATAAAAAATTAGTGTATATAAATAGACTACAAAACACATTTAACATTTTATATATTCGTATACATATGCTATATTTGGGTAAAGTTATAAGAAAAAAAATATATATTTTTTTTCTATGGAAATGTGGGTTGGCTATACAAACACAAGAAGAAAAAGAGAAGAATAGAATGAAACTATATAAATATTAAAATTATATTATTTTAAAGCATTCTTACATATAGTCGCTCCACTACCTCTCTTTCCTAATTGTTTGAAAGGGAAAATTAGCCATTTTTATGTTGTTTTATATTAAATACATCACATATTTAATATTGGAGATTCAAAAATAATGTATAAAATTATACGCATTAAAAACTTGCACATAAATAATGATTAATTTGTGTGTTGACGTAAATTTGATCATTTTATTTGTTCAAAATATAAAAATCAATCGGATATTCACTCATATATAACAAATTCAATACGATAAAATTTAAGTATTTATGTTAAGAAGATCAAAATATTCTAATATGGGTGAGTTTTAATACTTTATAATTTATTTAAATTAGAGAAGGATAGAAGTACAAAATATTCGAGAATTATGGAAGAATTATGCACATATATAGAGCAAACGAACCACAAAGAAATATTTGTAGATTATTGTACTATTGAGCTATGCGCTCGTTTAAGAAAGTGAAATTCAATTTATAAATAAATTAACAAAAAAAGAATATGGAGTAAACACAAGTTAATAAAAGAGAAATTATCAGAACTACAAATTACAGATTAAAATTACTACCAGAAACGGACCCTCCATCAGTTAAACTCAATCAAATCGATGAAAGACCGGGGGATGAAATTGACGATTGTGATTCATGGTTGTAGTATAACCACATAGAAACAACTACAGGGTAGTGTAATTCATTCACGAAAGAGCAGAGTTCCCTAGAGACAGCCCCTCGACTAGTAGAGCCATCGCCCAAAACGCTTTAAACCTGTCCGATCTCCCACCCAGCTTTTTCTCCCGAGTTCGTACAATCACTAGTTAACTAGAGAGAGAAAGAGGAGAGAGAAGAAGAAGAAAGAAGATTTTGTGAAGCACAGAGGCTAGAGAGAAAGAGAGAGATGTCGCTGACGAGCGTGAAGATGTCGGAGGAAGTGTGGTTAACTTGTATCACTCATGCATTCTCTACCGAAACTGAAGAAATCATGGGCCTTCTCCTTGGGGACATTCAGGTCTGTCCTCATTTCCATTTCCGATTCCTCCCTTTTTTTTAAAAATAATTTTATTACGATCCCATTTTAGGGTTTTCCATCTATTAAACCCCTCTTCTCTTTGCGAATTGCAATTCCCACAACCATTTGGATTTCACTTGCTCACAGTACAAATGCTTGTTTTGGTCCCTTTTTGTTTTCAAATGTTTTTTTGTTTAGCTGGGAACATTGTTGGAAATGAGTTTCTCCCACGGTTAGATTGAGAAGTTTTTCCCACATTGGTGGATGAATGATAGTTTGTAGGAAAATGGATAAAAAGGTTAAAGTCTTTGCCGAGGGAACGTAACACTTATAGTGAAGTTCAAATTTTCGAGCTATATTATACCACTTAGAACTCGCTCGCTCAGGGGTTGCAAATGGAGGACAATTCGAAGGAAAAAGTGGCTTGTCTCATGTGCGCTCCGGTGCCCATACATGCGGACACGAATGTCGGGCAAAAATTGGGGGCTCGATCAACCTACATTGTTGTTCGAGATTCTTTTCCTATAGAGTTACGCACCCAATTTGAATTGAATCCCGTGATTAATTCATAAACGGTTTTAAACGCTTGAATTGATTATTGTGATTAATTCATAAATAATTTTTTTTGGTGTAATTAACCTCATTAAGATGACAATTGACTCGCTATTGTATGAGGGGTGTGTCTAGCTTTTGGAATAGACACAAACAGAAACTCTTGCTCTCTCTCTCACGATTTTTGGTGGCCTTGCAAACCTGTTGTCCTTGCTTTCCAGTTCTAGTTCGTAGGTGAATCTCTTTTGTGCTAAAGGAGAATTCACGTTTTTGTTGTATCATGGGAAACGATTGTCCGCACACCCTCAAAGCACATACGTTGAGGGGACAAATTCGTTTTAAGGAAAACGTTTTCGAACTTGCCTCGGCTTTCTATACCTACTATAATACTCAGATTCCTACGATCTTAAAATGAATTTTGCATCTCTTCCGAATATTCTTGATGGCTACTCCTTCTGAGGCTACTCCTGTTTCGGTTGTCCCTATGACCCCCACTCTTGCATTGGTTGTGTCCATTGTCAGTCCTTCAAATGTCCCTTCGAGTCATGTCAATATACCAAAGAAGTTCACGGGAACTGCTGCAACGTTGTGGCAGCAAAAGATCTTGTTCTACCTTACCACTCTCAATTTGGCGAGGCTGCTGACTGAACTGCCGCCCAAAGTGCCGGAAGGTAGCACTGATGCTCCAACGTTCAACGCGGTTGAATCTTGGAAGCATTCAAACTTTCTTTGCAGGAACTACATTTTGAATAGTATCCATGATATATTGTACGATGTCAACTCCAAATTTTAAATTGCGAAACGATCAGGGGACTCCTGGGACCGTAAATATAAATCAGAGGATGCCGGCTCAAAAAAATTTGTAGTCGGACGGTTCTCGATTATGTGATGGTGTACTCTAAGACCGTGGCTAATGAAATGCAAGAGCTGCAATTGATCTTGCACAATGTGCATTCCGAGGGCATGGTTTTGAGTGAGACCTTCCAAATGGCTGCCGCTGTTGAAAAATTGCCTCCGGGCCCGAAGGATTTCAAGAATTATCCCAAGCATAAGCCAAAGGAGATAGGAGATGACCTTGGAGGATTTGATTGTAAGACTTCAAATTGAAGAAGATAACAAAAAATTTGAGTCGAAGGCAGCTAAGTTTGAACCTAAGGCGTCGCGGGATGTTGCTAAGGTGAATGTGGTAAAGCATGGAAGAGGTCATAGCTCCAAGAATAATGAAATTGATAAGGGCAAGGGAAAGCTTGGGGCAACCGGTGGTGTCTCAAAGTCGTCCAAATTTAAGTTCAAGGGCAAATGCTTTAATTGTGGCAAACATGATCACAAGTCTTCGGATTGTCATGCCCCGAAGAATAATCATGAGGCTCACTTGGTCAATGAACTAGCCAAGGTCGTGGGAGACTAAACTTGGTGGCTGTGGTGTTCAAGGTGAACATGGTAAAGTCCAATCCCAAGGAATGGTGGATTGACATCGGAGCTACTAGGCATGTGTGCACCGATCCTCTTTTACACCACTTTAAGGGGAGAAAATACATGGGTAACTCGGTCGTTGCGAAGGTTGAAGGGAAAGGAACGGTGCTGCCCAAGATGAAGACACTAACATTGAAGGATGTGCCAAAGCATACGATCAATAAGTAGAGCAATCAAACTTTCTTTTTCCTCCTTTTCGATTAAGTTGAGGGACAAAAAGGCGGGATTCCATATTTCTTAGATCCCTACGGGTACAATGTCTTCAGTTTTCGCTTTTGAGATAGACTGGGAAAAGGTCTTCAAAAAAGGCGCCGGAGGCCTCAAACTCATTCAATCACTTGGTTGGAAAGTCATTCAAATCCCTTAAAGAGGAGGAAGCTTTTTCTCTCATCAATGCAGAAATTTGAAAAAAGCTTCTCGGTGGGCAAATATAACAAACGATCAAACACAGTAAATTGTTGTGCTACTCGTTCCGAGTACTTCGCAACAACCTTGTGTCTGGTTTTATGCTCAATAAGAATGGTTTTTCACATTGTATTTTGAGTCATACAAGGTTGTTTTGTCTAAGTCGGAAATGTTTGTTGGGAAGGGTTATGCAACCAAGGGATTGTTCAAAATGAATGTAATGACTATTGTCAATGAAATGAAAGCAAGTACCTCTTCTACTTATTTGATTGAGTCTTCCAATTTATGGCATGGTAGACTATGTCATGTTAATGTTAATTCGATACATCGATTAATTAACTCGAACCATATACCAAAATGTTCAGTCGACTTAGAACAAAAATGTGAAATTTGCGTTAAAGCAAAATTAATGAGATCGTCTTTCCAATCGGTAACTAGAAGCAGCGAACCTCTTGAATTAATACATAGTGATGTGTGTGATTTGAAATCCGTTCAAACACGCGGTGGTAATAAATATTTGATCACATTTATCAATGATAGTACACAATATTGCTATGTATACTTGTTGAAAAGCAAGGATGAAGGGATAGAGAAATTCATTCCCTACAAAATTGAAGTTGAAAATTAACTCGGTAAAAAGATTAAGAGGGTAAGAATTGTTAGAGGCCGCGAATATGAAGCATCAATAGGTGACTTTTGTGCACTACACGAAATTGTTCATGAAGTGACACCACCATATACACCTCAATCTAATGGAGTCATCGAACGAAAAAATCGCACATTGAAAGAAATGATGAACGCGATGTTGTAAAGTTCAGAACTACCCTTAAACATGCGTGGAGAAGCAATCTTGTCTAGTAATTACTTTTTAAACATGGTACCCCTAAAGAAGGAAGACAAGACCCCATATGAATTATGGAAAGGAAAGGTACCATCATATAAACACTTGCGAGTGTGGGGGTGTCTTACAAAGGTAGATGGACCATAGTTATTAAATGTGCAAGGCGCACCAAGGCGGAAAAGGTGTGCCCGGGGCCTAAGTGCAAGGCGGGCGCGCGCCCGAGTGACGAAAGTCTAAAAATATGTTTTAAAATATAAATATATGCTAATATGCTCTATTATATTTAAATTATAAATTTTTATAAAAAATTATAGATATGAATTAGGATTTTATGCATAAATGTAACTTGAATAAAAGAAGAAAGATCAAAGAAAGGAAAAAGAGCAAGAGAAAAAAGAAAAAATAGAAGCAAAAAGGCCAATAAATAACATTTTAAAGATAATAAGATAAAAATGCGATATTAAAAACTTTAAGGACTTAATTGTTAAAAAAACAGAGCAGGAGGTAAATTGTTAAATTAAAACCTTTAGTAGCTTATTCTATTCTAGCTGGAGCATGGCAGAATGACAAACGAGAAGAAGAAGAGAAAAGAAAACAGAAGAGGAGAAGGGAAGAGAAAAGAAGAAGAGCAGAATCAGAAACGACGAAGAAGAAGAGAAGAGAAAAGAAGAAGATAATCGGAAACGAAGAAGAGAAGAGAAGAGAAAAGAAGAAGAGCATCAGAAACGAAGAAGAAGAGAAGAGAAAAGAAGAGAATCAAAAACGAAGAAGAAGAAGAGAAGAGAAAAGAAGAACATCGGAGAAGAGAAAAGAAGAAGAGAGAAGAACTGAAACGAAAAAAAAAAAATACCTGAAGTCCATATCTCGCCGGCGGTGAAGGAGGTTCGCCGGAGGGTGCCGACGGTGGCTGAGGTCGGATCTGAAGGAGCGACTCTTTCTTCTTCTTTCTTCTTTCCTTGGGTATTTCTGAATTGGGTTGGGTATTTAACTTACCCTTTTAAACCCTAAACCAGAGCAAAACTATGTAGTTTCAAACCTAAAGTGAGCCTGGCGCCTAGGCGCAATTAGACATGGCGTACGCCTAGCCAAAAGGCGCACCTAATCGCACGCCCGACGAACAGTGCCTCATCGCCTAGCCCTGCAAAGGCATAAAACTTGCGCCCGTCGGAGCCCAGCTCCTTGGAGTGCCTTTAATAACTATGAGCTGGACCTATGCCAAAAGGTGGTAAAAATGGGTCCAAAAACGTTGAATTGTGTTTTTATTGGCTATGCTCATAATAACAACGCATATCGCTTTCTTGTGCATAATTCGAAAATAGCGAATATACATAAAAACACAATTATGGAATCAAAAAATGCATCTTTCTTTGAAAGTGTGTTCTCTTGTAAGTCTCGTAGTGAATCAGATTCACTAAAATGAACGAATGAAGATGTAGAAACTTCGGATCAAGTTCAAACTGATGAACCGAAATGAAGCAAAAGGGCAAGGATATAAAAATCATTTGGTGATGATTAACATACTTGCTAGAGAAAGAACCAAGAACATATGTTGAAGTAGTGAGTTTCGCTGAAGGACCATTGTGGAAAGAAGCAATTAAAAGTGAAGTTGATTCTATTTTGCAAATGCATACGTGGGAATTGGTGTACCTACCTCAAGGTTGCAAGGCCTTAGGATCTCGATGAATCTTTAAAAGGAAATGGAAGACCGATGTGTCTATTGAGAAACGCAAGTCAAGACTTGTAATTCAAGGTGATAAGCAACGTAAAGGCGTTGACTATTTTGACACTTATTCGCTGCTAACTCGGATCACTTCTATAAGAATGATCCTTGCTATTACGACATTAAGAAATTTGGAAGTACATTAAACGGATGTAAAAACAGCTTTCTTGAACGGAAATTTAGATGAAAAAATATATATGAAACAACCCGAGTGGTTTATAGTACCCGAAAAAGAAGAGTAAGTATGTAAATTGTTTAAATCATTGTATTGATTAAAACATGCGCCAAGGAAATGGCATGAAAAGTTTAATAATGCAATGATTACCAATGGATTCAAAATCAATGAGTGTGACAAATGTATTTATGTGAAAAAGACCGAAAATGGCAACGTCATTTTATGTCTTTATGCGGATGACATCCTCGTTGTCGGTAGTAATGCTACTATGGTCAAAGTGACCAAGAATATGTTACATTCTAAATTTGACATGAAAGACGTGAGACTTGCTGATGTGATTTTAGGTGTCAAAATCACGAGAACTAATGATGGATTAATTATGAGTCAAGCTCATTATATTGATAAAATTCTAGAAAAATTCAATAAAAATGATTCTGAAATTGTAAGGATACCGTTAGATATTAGTTTTCATCTATCCAAGAATAAAGAGTGTAAAGTTATTGAAAGCCTAATCTATCTAATGAGTTGTACAAGGCTGGATTTAGGGGATACACTAGTAATCCAAGCTCAGACCATTGAAAAACTCTAGTGATAATTTTGAGGTATTTGTGTTATACTTGAGATTATGGACTGCATTATGGGAGATATTCATCCGTCTTGGAAGGATATAGTGATGCCAGTTAGATCTCGGATATAAAAGATTCAAAATCCTCAAAACAAACAGATATAGCCCGATCCACAATGGAATTCGAATTCATTGTTTTAGATGAGTGTGGAGAAGAGGCTGAATGACTACGCCATTTTTTGGAGGATATTCCAAAGTGGGAAAGACATGTGTCGCCTATCAACATACATTGTGTTGTGATAGTCGGTCAGCGATTGAAAGAGCACAGAGTACGATGTAGAATGGTAAGTCGAGACATATTCCTCGTCGACATAATACCATCAGACAACTACTTTCAATCGGAGTTATCTCAATTGATTACGTAAAATCAAAAAATAACATTGCGGATTCTCTAACCAAAGAGTTAAATAGAGAAGCAGTTGAGAGGTTGACAAGAGGAATGAGGTTAAAGCCTTTGGAGAAATAAAAGTCTTGTGAAGAAAAATCCAAAATCCAACCTAGTTGACTCGAGATCCCAAGGTCTAGGTTTAATGGGACAACCTACTTGTAAAACTTAGTGGGTCGTTGTGGGGTAACCTCGACTTATTCCTGCCATCAATCAGTGATATAATAAAAAATGATAGCAATATGGATGCTTTAATGACTCTTGAGTGAGTAATATTGTTACTCGAGACTCAAAAAGTCACCTTTATGAGAGAGAAGTGGAGCCGTTTTAAAGGAGAACTGTTAAGGCTCATTTATTTAAAAACTCTTGCAGAACCAGGATGTATTCATGACCAAAATGAACAAAATCACGAGAACAGAATAATATGAAGTTGATTCTCGTGTAGTGTATGTGTGTCTTTACATAAGAAAGCCAAACAGTTCAAGGAGATCGCGTCTACCGGACAATTAATAAAGCAAACACACTTTACAAGGAGAAAGTTCAAAGGATAACTCTACCTTTCTCTAGGCAGAGATCAAATGATGAACATCAGATTAAGCAAAATCTCATTCATGTGGGGGATTGGAAATGAGTTTCTCCCACATTGGTTAGAATGTGAAGTTTTTCCCACATTGGTGGATGAATGAGAGTTTGTAGGAAATGAATAAAAAGGTTAAGTCTTTGCCGA
The DNA here is from genome assembly GCA_025631175.1 of Iris virginica. Taxonomy (NCBI): domain Eukaryota; kingdom Viridiplantae; phylum Streptophyta; class Magnoliopsida; order Asparagales; family Iridaceae; genus Iris; species Iris virginica. Next base: position 12,433 of record JAOTQG010116998.1, on the reverse strand, counting down.
TGGAATGTATCCACATGGGTGTAGAGATAAAATTGAGGACACTTTATAAGTGAAACACTTATATAGTAAAGTTCAAATTATCTAGCTACATTATACCACTTGTAACTCACTCGCGTGCGCACGCGGGGAGGTGCAAATGGAGGACAATTCAAAGGCAAAAATGGCTTGACCTATGTGCGCTCGGGTGCTGATAGGTGTATTTTATACCCTTATTTAGAGACTCAATTCTCACTCAAATTGAGTTCATTCCGAGTATTTTATTGTGTTTTAATGCTATTTTAGAGTTTTATGATTTCAGATACTTAGGTGCAAATCTGCCAAAATTTCAAACTTTCAAGCACTAAAGTGCAGAAAACAGAAAGATAAAGAATACGTGTCATCGCTGCAGCGGTGCATTGAGCGCGGCAGCAGTGTGAACTTCGAGAAATTGCCTCGATTTGTGTGCTAGCTTATCCTCACGTGTTCGGAAATGTCCAAAGTTAACCTTGGAGCACCAGTTATCACCCGAAGACTCCAAAACGCATTATTATTATGTTTTTATGTATTTTGATTAATTAGGAAATAAAACTATATTCAAAAGGGAGTATTTAAAATCCTATTGTATTATAGAATTAGGGGATTCATTCAGTATTGAGAGTTTGGGTACGTAGTATTCCAGATCTTGGAGATTGGAGGAGATATCTTGGTACCCTAGAGAGGAACACGGGTTTTACCGTTGTCTTCTTTATTTCTTCTTTGATTTCTCCATGATTATGATCGATCTTGTATTTCGTTTCATTTTAATAATGAACTAAATTCATTCCTCCAAGAGGGAAGATGGAACCTACGGTAGAGATTATGTTTTAATAATAAATTGATTTCACAATTAATTGCTTGTTAATAAATTGTGTTCTTCTGTTCTTAAAGCTTTCATTAGCCTGCTACCCGCGAATTATTCCTGTTTATGAATCGAGAAAACACAGTCCACCAGAGTAAGGTTCGACAGATTGTTACACGTTAGGATGGTCCAATGAAACTTGAGCACTGTTGTTAACGAGTCTTTGGCATTAGCTATAGACGGGATCGAAAGATTCTTGGAATCAGTCTAGGTTAATACAGGAAGATATTAGCTAATCGCCATCAAAAGTGGGTGTAGACCGAGTTAGTTTTCCAGATCAATAGTACAGGGTAATTATTTGCGACGTTAATTGATTATTGGCATAATTGATAACTAGGGAAAATCAGAACTCTAGGATCCTCATTCATTCTCCCTCTTTCTCTAAGTAGGTTAATTTAGTTTATGCTAATGAGTAGTTTAATTAATTTTATTTCTTTTCGTTAGTTTAGATAAATTCAATATCAGAATAATTGCAGTAGCTCACTGAGCATTATGACTGCTCTCCGTGGGTTCAATACTCTACTTACACATATACGTCCGCTATCAACACTATGCACTTGCAGTACATTAATACAGCATATGCTCCGCCGTCAAGTGCCCGCACATCCGGACACGAATATCAGATCAAAATTGGGGGCTTGATCAACCCACAGGTTTGCTCGAGATTCTTTTCCTACAGAGAGTTACACACCCGATTTTGAATTGAATCCTGTGATTAATTCATAAACGGTTTTAAACGTTTGAATTGATTCCAGTGATTAAATTATTAACATTTTTATTTGGTGTAATTAACCTCATTAAGATGGCAATTGATAGGCTATTATATGAGGGGTGTGTCCAACTTTTGGAATAGACACAAACAAAAACTCTCTCTCTCTCTCTCTCGCGCGCGATTTTGGTGACCTTGCAAACCATCTGTTCTTTGCTTTCCAGTTCTAATTCGTAGGTGAATCTCTTTTGTGCTAAAGGAGAATTCACGTTCACGTTGTATCCTTGGAAACGATTGTCCGCACATCTTCAAAGCACATAAGATGAGGGGACAATTTCGTTTTAAGGAAAATGTTTCCGAACATGCCTCGGCTTTCTCTACCTACTGTAATACTCCGACTCCTACAAACATATCATGCACACGTGATTCATTCATACTCTTTTAGTTTCCCTCTTTATGGTTCTAAGTAATTGATTATTGTGAGCTTTATGCTATTAGGTCTTGTAATTCCTTCCAATTTTGGTGACATGAATTTTCACCTTTCACTTTTGCTGTCACATGCTAGTGTAAGACTGTAATTTGAATTATAAACAACCAATGTGGTATTGTGGTTTTAGATTTCTACAAATGGTCTTTCCAATTCTCAATGCTCTGCGCTCTGCTTCGGTTTGACTTTATTGGCCACCTTGATTAAAATTTCACTGAAGATTAATGGCACATATTATCTGGAGTTATATGAAGACCCCTCACCCCCACCCCACCCTCCAACCTCATTATTAGACTGAGATTAGATGTACATTTGCTTGTTTGATTTTTGTCCCTTTTCGCTTTAAATATAGAAAACGGACTATTTGATTTCAATGGAGGGATATCTGTTGTCACTTTTAGTACAAAAAGTGGACTCGTCCACTTTCTGGTGATTTTTTTTTTGTTGTTGCTAGTTTGATAACTAATCTGGAGATCAATCGATATAAGTGGAACCTATCATCGCTTGCAAATATCCATGTTTCATTCAGGCTGGCCTCCCTTGAGCACTATGATATGAATCCCTCCTTTTTGTGTACATTTATGACAATTTTTTTGGCTGTATATGTTGTTAAGTTGTGTATATTTGTGCTATCAGCTTCTAAATGAAGGTTGCTGGTGCTGGATTGTTCTTTGTATTGAGTTTGAAACTTGTTGAATTACGATGAATATGATTTAGTTTCACTTGGGCTGTAGGAACTGTTTGCTGACAAGGAAAGTGGATTGAAAAGGACAAGATATATGAATGGGTGATATCTTGATGCGATTTGTTTGTAATTTTAAACTGGCTCGACTATCTTTCTTTTGCTGTCTTGCTCTAAATAATTTAGAAGTTGCAAGTAATAGCTGTGATTTTTGGGTCGTGTCTCTAAAGAGCAGTCAAATAGTTTGTTAGATATCCAATTTAAGTTAATAGGGATATGAGATTTGGCCTTGACATTTTTCTGTGCATATAATAGTATTTATATGGTTCTGGTATTTGCTGTTTCAGCATTCAAAAAATGGGAATGTGACCGCACTGATTTGGGGAGCACTGCCGCAACCACGTTGTGATAGAAGGAAAGATCGAGTGGAGACCAATCCTGAGCAGTTGACTGCTGCATCTGTTCAGGCTGAGATATCCTTCATAGGACACTTCCTTGCTTTACTGGAGATTTCATTCTGTACACTTCCTTTACATACCTGCTTCATTAGTAATTAATAATTTCATGAACTAATTAATCCCAATTCACTAATGTATTAGGATACACTTTATATCGTTGCGATGATGCCAGTAAATCTACTTGATAAGTATGTGGCTAATTAAGGAATAGTAGAGGCTCCTTTCCGCTCAATGAGTACTACCTCTAATGTTTGAATATTCCACTGAAAGAGCGTTCACTTAGTGACAGTTAAAACTAACCTAATTTGTGGAAGATTGTGTTATTCCTTAAAATGCTTAACTTTCAAAGCAGGACTCTTAGTGTAAAATGGGTGGGAAAACTTCATGTTGTACAGATCATTCTTTGCTTTCTTTCCTTCTAGTACACAATTATTTGGAAAAAGTTTCATACATTTTGAAGTTATCTTACTTTTCTTGCCAATCAAACTTCTAGTCCCGCATATGACAAAACTAAATTGTGCGACTACCCTATAATTTATGTGATACAGGGATTGGTTTCTAACATGGTTCAGAATTGGAACATTTTCATTGTTTTCTTGGAGTAACATTTCTACGATCACTGTAGCACTCCCATCTCCTGAAAAAAAAGGGAGAAAAAGAAAAACACATTACAAGGATCATCCATTATTTTTTTTTTCTTACAAGGATCATATTTCCTACCAAATAATCATTTTCGCACTATTTTTTTGTGGACTCTTTTCATCAGCCTAGTATATAATTTACCTTGAGTCTTGATCATATGCAAGCATGAATGTTTTAAGATCCCAATTTTGCTTTGACTAAGAGACAAGCTTTCTGTCACCCCCCTGCCCGACAGAAGAAAAAGGAAAACCAGATTCAACCAAATTAATAATTACTTCTGTTTATCCAATTAACTTTTCACACAGAATGACTGTGGAAACCGGAAGAACAACCAGAGTAATTGGCTGGTACCATTCACATCCTCATATCACAGTTCTTCCATCTCATGTCGGTAAGTGCTCAGACGGTGTCAATTATTCGTGATCTGTGAATGCATTCATTTCCTTGTGGGTAATTGTTGTTATGGTGCTTCTAACCAGGATTACTAACTTTGCTATTGGTGCCTAACACTTTTGCCTGTAAGCATTATGGTTTTTGACATCTATTATGTTTATCATGATTGCGTTTTTGTGGTTACGGATGTGGCTATATGTGTATATGAAGAGAGGGTGCCTTTCTGCATTGTGTACTTCTGTTGGAGTTGTAAGTGGTGATGGTGTTTAGGAGATTGTACTCTAACCATGAAATATTATTAGCCTAAGCTTCCATTGACATACCTGGTTTGTGCCAGTTCACAAACCTACACCCCCTTCCGAAAGGAAAAAGGAAAAAACAAAATCAGTTACGGAAATATATGAGACGTCCGACAGTTGGTGTGGATCTGAGGTGATTCAGCCACTCAATACGAGCGGGACAGGGGGTAGCCCAAAGAACTCATTCCCCCCCCCCCCTTTTTAGTTTCAGGAAACATTCAGCTAAGCCTTATTGTTTGAATTGAATGATAACGTAACAGATTTCAGCTCCATCAGAAGGAAATTTTGTTTTTGTGATACATTTCATAAATTTTAAAGAAATTAATGGGTTGGTCTCCTCAATTGTGAATATGTTCCGATATTACCAGAAATTATATATTTATACCTAGTTTGATGCTTTTCTTCTTTGTTCTAATAAAAAAAAATTCTTTGGACATTTCATTCAAAGAGTCCGCCTCAGAAAATAAAGCTATAAAAATTTGTTTCCCAAAAAAATTTGTTTATATTCGAAATATGATATTTTTCTCGCATTTTGTAGATTTTTTTTTTATACTTTTAGTATGATTTGTAAAAAATGTGAACTGTAAAAAGTAAAAAATTAAAAATTTTGACTTTCAAACATGGACTCTTTGCCCAGAACGGAGGGAGTACGTCTCTAGCTGTCTCCTTGATATAAGAGTATTACTCTTGTATATGCTTATGACCATCATATCTTCCTTGGGTATTTATTAGTTTATTTTCAGTTGCTATTTCAGAAAGGAGAGAAGGTACCTCTTTCTGTTCGATAATTCCCTCTTGTTTAGCTGGTATATTAGGATGAAAATTTTAAACCATCACATGCTTTTGAAATAAGACTAATTGAACAGAAACCCAAGAAATAAAATATAACTGATTGGAGCGGAGGTTAGATAGGACATATCATTATTTTACTGGTCGTCTTTGGAAATTAATATACTCTTCTTCATCTTATCGCATCTGCAGATGTGCGGACGCAAGCCATGTATCAACTGCTGGATCCTGGGTTTATCGGATTGATCTTTTCCTGTTTCAATGAAGATTTGCACAAGGTCAGAGTCTAATTTATGCTTATATATTGGTCCTCAGGAAACAGCTCTGTTGAAATGTCTGAAACCGTCACTTATATTCGGTCGTGTCTGCAATGATATCAGGTTGGAAGAATCCAAGTTATCGCATTCCAGTCATTAGATGGGAAGCAGAATCATGCGTCGAAACCTGTATCTCTTTCCGCTATAAATAGAAGTTCCGTTATAGATCTTGAATCATCTTTTAGTTCGTCAGACTGTACAGCCACGCGATCTGGCTCTGCTCGTGTGGATAATTTTGAACCAGACACTGCTGATTCAAGAGCCGGTGTTGGAGTGTTGAAGGTATATTTCTTTTTTCAGAATTTTGAATCATAGGCACATTATTTACTCTGGCTAGAGGGTTTAAAAAACATCAAATAATTTGAAAATAGTACTCCATAAACTCCTGTCATGAGTTTAGATCTTCTCTGAACTTAAGAAGCTCATAATAGTCAACATTATACATGCTTTAAGTTACCATACTCGATGATTTATATAATTTGCTACCAAAGTTCCAAAACATGATTTATGAACATTCTAGAACACTAATAGTATAACCATCTATTATAATAGTATGAACATCTTAAGATCCATGTTGAAATGATCAGGATGGCCAATACACGATTATCATAAAATACTTACTTGTAATGGCCATTTACCTTTTTCAAGAATTTCACTTTTTATTTGGTATATGAAACCACATTCTATCTATGACATCTAGACAAAGCTACTCTAATTTCAACTTATTAAACCTTATAACATACAGCATTCCTTTTGTTCCCTGAATTGACAGTCTACATTCCAACAGATATTGTGCCTGGTTTTTTTGATGCAAGTTTGCCAAGTGGTCTTTGCATCGTAAAAATTATGTTAGTGCCTGAGAGTATGACGTGAGTTCTTGCTTTCAGAAAATTATAAAATACGTCTGATCTTCTATAACTGCCCATCATTCCTATTGGGGTGATATTAATCAAGTGTTAACTTTAATAAAATAATTCTTTTGGAGAGTATGAGGAAGACTTGTGCCCACAAGTTTTGTGTGGCCTTACATAAGCTGCTTGTGTCCACAAGTTCCTTTTTAAAAAAAGGGGTCAAATGGTTTGTTTACAACTACGTGCCTATTCAAACGGCGCATATCTAAGTATTAACTAAATTAAAATGAAATGACATGAGTTTGTGAAGAGGTTTTACTTGTTCTGATACTCTTCTCGTGAGCTCAGATACTCTTCGAAAATCTCAAAGCTGCGCAATAAATCTGGGCCATGCCATCAGAATGAATTGAAGAGAGTTAAATCTAGTTTCTTATTTGTTATGGAAGTTATTCTGGTATACTAATCCACCAAAGTCAACCAATGAGCTGGGCCCTATCAGTTATTTGGTGTAAGGTAGTTGTTTTCAGACATCAACTTGTCAGTTTTGGGTGAGTATGACCTGTCAGTAAATAGTGGTAAACCCATTTGCTTAAGACTGTTGATTCTGAATTTGGCTTGTTCGTGCAGCGTGCTGAGGGCTCAACTAATGTGTTTGAAATATATACATCTGACCAGGGTGCAGGAAGATCTTTAGCGTTGGGGGGTTTCTTTGCAACTGCTGATGCCAACTATGTAGGTAGAGAGAGGACCGGAAATATAGAAGGTGCCATAGTTGATGTAGACCCCATGGATATGTCAGATGGCATGCAAGAAGCAATGCATCGTTCAAATTTGGAGATGAGGTACAAATGTTATATACTTCATCATTTGGTATTCTTTTCCTCCTAAAAGCAGATTATTTTCTCCAAAGTAATCTGTATAAGAACCGTGATTTGTTATGGAAATCAGAAGCCACCTCCCTGGATCATTCCTTCCCTATTTTATTTCATCAATTCAATGGTGGCCAACTCAGTGCTTCTCAATTTGTCATTGTGGTTTACTATCAAATGATATTTCATCACTGGATCTATGCACATGTAAGACTTTCTATTTGACTATGTTTTGCTGTCTTTAAGTTTTTTCTTGGGAACTTGGGTGGGGTTTCTTGAGTCTTCAGTTTTCTCCATAGCAGCATTCCTGCCTCAACCCAGATCATGAGGGTTCAACACTTGGTGGTATTTATCGAGTTCCTGATTCTCCTTTGAACTTTTCTGGATTATATAACCTTTTGAGAAGTATCAGGAACTTGGAGCATAGTATGAAAACTAATTATTTGTTTGCGCTTCCCACTCCTCTTGTAAAGTAGTAGTTGAGGATTGGTATGCAAGACCACTTTAATATGTAGAGGAAATTGCTTGTGTGGTTTGCATAACATGTCATAAGTACTCGGTTTCTTGTGATATTTCCTCATGGATGATTCAAATCAGACTTATGGCATGTGATGCTGCATGACAGCGTGTTGATGCTGCTAAGAATAGGGGCACCAGGCACACTTGTTATACTATAATCCAAAAGAAATTTAAGAAAAAGAAAAGATGGCATATGGATGCTGCATGAGACCGTGTTCATTTAGTGCATAAAAATAAAACCAACAAATTTCCTATTAAGCTGAATATAAAGCTGTATCACCTTCATCGTCTAATGCCATCATTTTCTTTGTATGTCTGGTAGATTGGCTGTTTTGTTGGGTGGTTGTTGATGTTCGCTAAGCTCTTGTCTTCATTTATGGTCTTATATTCCTCTTCTTGTATGGATTATTTTTGAGTGTTTTCTCTTTAAATAAAAATGAAAATTTGAAGGTTGTGTATCGTTTCAATTTAATGAATCATCTTATCATGATTAAAATTTGGGATAACTCAATTTGAATCTGTAAATAGCTACTGTTTCTTGGCAGTGGGGCGGAGTTTATCAGGAAGGAAGTTCCTCTTTTTGTTTTGCCGTCCTTGTCTCTTCTCAAGCTCGATTCACCATTGACATCATTCACAGATTTACAAAGCATGTTGTATGAAGAGGAGAGGACAGCATATAACCAAGCAATATCACAGAATATGAGGTAATGCAATATTTATTTTGCCATCCACCTTTACCCTGAGTCTTATTTATTTGTTTTTAAAGTTGTTTCCAGCTTATTATTGATTGCTTTCCTGGCTGTAGGGATGGAAAAGTCCACCCACTTACTTTTATTCATCATACGTCAACATATCAGGCTTCTATCTGCAAATTGATGGAGTACTGGTTAGAAATAGATATTCCTTCCTCCTTCAGTAACAGTGTTATTGACATTTTTTTTTTGTACTGATTAAGTTTGGTTGATGTGCAGCTTGAGTCCAGCAATAAGTTCTCTGCAGGACCGTTTGAGAGAAAATGAAATTCGGGTATGAATAAAGTATTAATTTTCCCGTTTCTGCATTTAGAAAAACCATCCTAATATCTGATCTTGTAGCATTGGCCTTGAACTGGAGGAATTTCTTTGTATGTTTGAACGCATTTGAAGGACAAGCTCTTCACAGATATTTATTTTAATGAAATCTGGGAAAATAATTAAAACTATACTTGAGATGTTCGTTTGGCCAATTGTTAATGTGGTGAACTTTATTGCTGAGGCAAATAGCATGCAAGGGTATGCTAAAGGCTTCATCTGTTTGAGAGGTGAGACTACTTGCGTTGCTGGGCCAAGAAATACCCCTTCTCAAAGAGTCCATCAGTTTTTTTTTGGGATAAACCCAAATATTCTCCCCTTGTAAAATAGACGGTCTTCTTAGTTTAATTATTCCAATTTATATAATCAACTCGCGTACAACCATGTTTTTCAAACTTTTCCTACTCCCTCTGAATGGAAAGGGAAAAATAATTTGGATGGATGGGGTAAAGTATTAGAATCAAATAACACTTCTTAAACTTTTTGTTAAGTCATATTTGATTCTTTTTTGACCCAGTGCCTAGTCAAACAGGACTCCTATATGAGATCTGATGGAGTATTTTTTTTTTTTTTGACTCCTAGGCCGGATGAAGTTGCATTGCATAACATGCAGAACTTATTCCTTATTTCTTAATTTGATTAAGCATACTCTTTTCACATTAGTCTTATCTGTCTGGAAGACCTGCCTTTGCTGCGCATGAACCCTTAGGTAGCATAAAGCACCCTGAAATCGAATGCCTGTTTGCTAGTCTGACTGAACTCTCTTTCAGCTGTACAGCAGTAGTTAACAGGCTGGGTAACTTTTTGGTGGTTGTAGTTGTTCTAGGGTATTATCCTGTTCATGCCCAAATACATGATGCTGAGTAATCAAAGCGTATTGGTTCACTACTACTTATGAGGATATAAAATTAATAATTGATCTGCTTTCGTTCTTGGTACTTCAATTTGTTGTTCGTGGTGCTTTTTGTAAAACAGTTAGCGATGCTTACCGATGAAGCTAAGACTTTGGAGGCAGAAGCCATTAAAGGGAATGAGCCAAGTTCAAGTTCCCCACGAACTGTTTCAACCCGAGGAACTGCTACAGTAGGACATAGGGATTTATACAGTCCAGTTGAAACAATTAATATGAGAACTGTTACTGGTACTGGTAGTCGTAGCAGAAGAGGGTCGTAGTCGATCTACATTTCTCTACCCGAAATTCCCCCATATACATTGTAATTGTATATTTGGGCATTTTGGCACACTCTTCTTGCTAGTACCTCTCTGGGTCAAGATGTGCTGTGCTGCTGCAGCTTTTGGTGCGCCATTTTTGAGTGTATGATATTCAGAATTAATTTTTGGTAGTCATTGTAAATGGTGAAAATTTCCGCTTATAAACTATTGGTAAATGTTCTGATTTCAGTATTTCACTTTGCATTACTAGAGTCTTATAGATTTTGAAGTTCATAGCTGGTTTCAAATTTTTCTGTAAACAAATACTCCCTATATCTCCAAAAAACCTGTCCCACATTTTTTTTTTGGGGGGGGGGGGTGTTAAGAAATTAGCATTTCCATGAACCGAATCTTCGTACAAGTGTTCCAAGCTTGGGCAGATCAAAGCCATTAACTAAGCTTTTCCTTGTGTAATTCTTGCTTTAGAGTGAAGCTGACGGTGGCTTCAATTCTCAAGTCTCTGAAACAGATGGGATGATCATAAGATGGACAGTTTATTCAAATCCTAGTGAACTATACATACCCTCCCCACATATGTACAACCCTCCTCTATTGGTCTCGTAATACTTTTCATTCTTCATGAAGATGAAAGAACAGCTTTCTCACGATCCTAGTCCTTTTCCTTGGCCTAAGTTTGGTTTTGCACATGACCAAGCTACCAATAAGGAGGGTTCCTCCTCCTCCTCCAGCCAGTACTTTAGCTAGTAATGGCGGAGCATCCTGAATTCTTCTTCCCATTTTCCCCTCATTATCCATGTGCACCTTGGATGCAACCCCGCTTCCACCCCCCCATCCCCCCGCAACCACGCTGGCCTCGCCACGTGCCTTTTGTACCACCTCCCATGCCTCCCAATGGTGGTCAGTTTCCACAATCGCCTAAGTGGGTTCCACCACTCATGCCCGCGAGCGGCGACAGGAAGAAGCCACGGTGTCCTTGTTGTGGTGGCATTGGACTCACATGACATGACACTTCCACCACTTCCCACTGGTGCCGGTTCCCAGTTTATACCATGGTGGCAACACTTTAAGCCCCCCCACAAGCCCACCAAGATATGCAGCAGCATTCCAAGCATTCACATTGCTGGCAAGGAATCATCAACAGCGTCAAATCACGCACGCATACACAGATTGTGATTTTATTATAATTCCTTACGCTAGATCGATCACTGAACTGCTAGAATCTACAATTATTTTTCTTGGTTGATTCCACGCGTCGCTGTTTGTGATGCTTGCTAATTATTTGATCATTTACTTTAAATAGTCAAAGTGAAATGTTATATTCCCCTCGTCCCAAATTAAAATGAGCGGTTCTTGGCACATTTTGGTACGGCGGATTTTTTTTGTTCTCCATATCTAGATTTATTCATGATCATTGATGAAAATAACACGTAATTTGAAATAAATGAATAAAAAATCACTTGAACGAAGCTAGGTAGTTAATTAAAATCAATGAAATTCCATTCACCTTTGAAGAATGAAGAATAAAGCAAAACAAGACGAAAGTTACCCACCCTAACTAGAGAGCCGGGTTCTTCCCAAGTCTTCGAACCACCTTTCCCCCATACATATATAGGCATATATAGCTCTAGGAAATTAAGATGATCATGAATTAATCCCCAAAGAGAGAGATTAATCCTAATTATTACAATGAACACATGAACAGAGGGAGAGGGAGAGGGAGAGGGATCAGATCCTAGTATTTGGGTGGTTGGTGGTGGGGAGGGTGGCATTGCTGTTGGAGTTGTAGTTGGAACCTTGCTGATGATCAGTAGTACTAGGGTTCATCCCAAAAGTATTCTTCACTGCTGATGCAGCACCTTCTGCAATGTTAGCCGCTCCTACCGCTGCCCCCCGCGCTATCCCAAGTGCACCACTAGCTGCTCCGCTCATTATGTCCGCTGCCCCGTGTGCCATTGTTTTCACTTGATCTCCCGTCTGCATGCATGCAGGTACTCATCATACAATATTATACATAGAAATATATTTTTCATTCTTAATTAGAATATAAATTAATTATCACTATGGTTTTTAATTAGTTCCAAAAGATATAATTAGTCCGCTAACAAATTAATTAATTATGTACCCAACGGTCGCACTAGCTATATACAATACAAAAGCCAAAACCTGTTCCAATATATATATATATATATATATAAATGTACTTATCTGATAAACACCAAAAACACAAGTGATAATCGCGTAAAACTAGAAAATCTTCCGTAAATATTACGTACGTTTCCCAATTCAAATCCATCACTC
>JAOTQG010116987.1:0-11170 GCA_025631175.1 Iris virginica | reverse complement strand
TCTCTCTCTCTCTCTCTCTCTCTCTCTCTCTCTCTCTCTCTCTCTCTCTCTCTCTCTCTCTCTCTCTCTCTCCTTACATTGAACGGAAAGGAGTACACAAATCTTTCCATTGCGGTAGTGTACATAATGGTGAATGCAAATAAACTAAGAGCAAGAGCGAGAAGACAAAGACGAAGGAAAGACCTATCCTCCCAAGAAGCTGGAAGTCGACAAGAAGATTATTTTATTCTTTTTGACCGAAAAAGAAGAAATACTAAGGAGGAAAAAAATAATAACAAGATAACTTAGGAATCCACCGAATAAAAATAAGAGAGTTCCCGATCCAACTGAATAGAACGGGTTCGAAACAAACAAGCGTACTGGCAGGGTTGGATTAGGGAAACAGAAAACCCGCTCCGAACCTGACCCATAGTCATCCCTAGATGTAGGGAAGGCCCAAGGGAAGGGAAAAATTGGAGATCTTGCAAGGGCGATGCTACGGCTAGGGTCTAACTTCATAAATGCTATGGTTGAACGAAATAAACAAGTAGGGTACAAGTAGCTCATACCTCGTGATATACCACAAATAGTCAGAATTGTCTTTTGTCACATTCAAATGCTCCAGTATGCGTTGAGCAGTGAAAGCTTCATCACTCCACACAACAATGGACTCTTTAATAGTCATCCAGGATTTTGAAATGCTGTGGACCTCCTTCTGGATCATTAAATGCTGAGGTAAAGAAACATAAGGAGATGTTTCCAGATCAACGCCATCCACTCTAAGGGAAGTCTGTGCCCCAACCTGCTCCAGATAGAATTTCTATAAGAAAATAATTATTTATTGTTTCCCAGTGAACAAAAACGGACCGCTTACAAAGAAAAAGACAACTAGTAAAAAATGCCTGATTATTGTAGTTCACTATTTCATGTAAGCATCTTCTTTTGAACGTGAAAAACTTAACCCAAAATTTAACAATTACAAGCCTACACCTACAAACTACACCTTTACTGACTGCCTAACATGCATCTAACGTAAAACGATACACGAACTGCTGATATACATAAGTAGGAATACTAGATGGCTATACTAGGAAAGAAGTATGTATAGCATCAATCTCGTAAAACCTAATTGTAAATCCATAATTGATTCTAATGAAGTACCTAAGAACTTGTGACAATCATTTAATTAGTATATAGTCTCCTTTCCAATACTCCCCCTAAAGCTGGCTTGTAAATACCTTCAATACGAAAAGAATAAATTGTTTCTTGGGCAGTCTCTTGGTAAGAATATCAGATGTATCTGCTGAAATCAGACCATTCTCAAATATATCTTTTATAAAGAATTTGTCAGCTTCAATGTGTTAGGTTCGATCACGTTGAACCGGGCTATGAGCATGTCAGATAGCAAATTTTCCACAATAAACTTTCTTAGGAAGTGTAACAGAAACCTTCAGGTCTCTAATAACCTCTCATCCGCGTCACTTCACGAATGCAAGGGATCTAAACTCAGAGCAGCCCTGCTCCATCAGGTAACAAAGTTTCCTCCAGATAAAGTGTAACTATGTTTGCTCTAACAGCACTATCCTGAAGATAATAGTAGAGATACTCCATGCACAACCAGATCTATACAGACTTCCACTTGTAGATTATCATGCTTACTAAACATTAATCCCCTTCTCTATGTCACCTTTAGATACCTTACATGCCATAGCAAAAGCTGTGTGACAGCGAATATGTGAGGTACATTAATCTTCCAACTTTACATTGAGCCTTTTCCTAGTCAAATACCTCTTCGGCTTTCACAGGGCTAAGCTTCATGTTGGATTCAATTAAGGTCTCTGCAACCTTGCACCCTAGAAGCCATGTCTCCGCATGTAAATCATGGGTGTATTTTCCTTGATTTACAAAAATACCTTCTAAAGATCTCACATACTCCATTCCAAGTAAATATTTCATTATCCTCAAATCTTTAATTTCAAACTCCTTACCTAGTTCTTCAAGATGATCACCGCTCAAGATTATGTCATCTACATAGACAATGAAGACTACTATTCTTCCCCTTTAGAATGCTTATAGAATAATAGAACATCGTACAGTCGCTCGGCTTTGATGAAAGTCAAAGCCCTTTATTTGCCAAACCTTCCAAACCATGCTCTCGGAGACTTGTTAAGGCCATATAGAGACTTACCGAGTCTAAATAGTGTTTGTTGGGTGTAAGGTCCCACAATTTTCACCAACTAATTTATTATTAATAATAAATAATGTGATAACAAAAAAAAAATAGCAAAAAAAAACAAAAACAAAAACAAAACAAAGCTACTAACCCTGAACTAGTAAAATATAACAAAGTTTGTTAGTTAGCTAAGACTAATAACCTAATAAGAGGGGGGACTTGTGAACATAAAGGTTAAAATTAGAGGGTTGTAGAGGAAAAACAAAGCTTGGAGGGGACTACGTGTAAAAAGGGACATAGATTAATGACTAAGCTTACTCAAAGGGATGGTTATTTTCCTTGCTGCCTTCGAGCACTAGGGGAATCATGGGAAAATTTGGGGCAGCCACGTGGAAGATAAGCTAGCCAAGAGAAGAGAATGGAAGGGAATCATATAAGTAGCTCAACTCTTCTAGCCTTTTAACGATTTTTCCAAATCACAACAACCAGGAAGTTAGGAGATAGGAAGAAGAGAGAGTAAGGGAAAGGAAAGTTAGAGGTAAAAGGGAGAGAAGAAGGAGGGAGGGTAGCTGCACATTAAAAATGGAGAGAAGAGAAGGAGAAATCTTCTAAGGTGAAGAAATTTCCTTTCCCATTTCATGTTATTTGATTACTTGTATGTCCTACCTTGTTCTGATTGGTTCCGATAAGTGAAAGGGTTTAAGTTGCTGAAAATTGATTGATATTGAATTCATGGCTCTAGTACAATAATTTGTGTTCATATTGTGTTCGAAGTCATGAGAATGCCCTCCACATGCTTGATAAATTGTCTATGAGACCTACCTATTTCTTTAGTCTGAATGGTCGTAATCCGCTTGGTAGAAAATTATGATTCTATTATATGTTGTTTATCCGTTAGCTAATTGTATCTCCCTTATATTTCATAAAATTCTGAGGTTGGGAAGTGACTAAAATAATTCGTGAAAGTGTCTGTCATGCTATTAGAATTCTGGGGAAATGCCCTTTGTTTAAATGGCTTTAAACCAATATATAGGTGATCAATTTAAGTGATTTCAAGGTCTAGAGTGTATCTCCAGGAATCTATTTTATAGATATACCATATTGGTAATATTTGGGGTTGTAATAAATACTTTGTGATATAATTGTATAAAGATGTTGAATCTGAACTAACCTGGGTAAGAACACTATAGGGAGTCCAATATATGATGGATTTTTAATTATGATATGTTCTTAGAAAGCTAACTTCTGTATATTTCTTGAGTAATAAAATTATAATTTATGGAGTTTTGTTATAAAGATATGGGATTTTTAATCTGACTGAAAGAAAATATTTGAAAATCAGTTTTGGTGTAAACCTTAAAACGCATAATAAGTGCTTGATAAAATGCCTAAGTCATTGAAATGAATCATTGAGAAAGTATTGAAGGGTAGTCCGGTTTGGTTTCAGGTCACTTCGGATTGGATTTTGGGAATAGAGTTCGCAACTGCCAAAAACATGAGCCGAAGTGGGCAGCAAAGCTGCCTATTTTCGCCTCTTTTGCACATAGTTTAGCAACCTCTTAGGCAATCCATTTTAACTCATGTTTTACACGCTAGGAAGAGAGTTGAACCACCAAGTAATAGGATCTTAAAAAAAATCCTTAATCCTTTATTATGTGAAACTAGGTGTAACTACCAATGTTCAATGTGCTATATGCTTCATGATCATGCTACATATGTCATACATATTATTCTGTCATGCATATTATACTGCTTATGTGCGAGGTGGGAGTAAGAGGTTTCTATCACTGAGCCAAGTTGGCGAACCCGTCCCCGTGAACAAATTTTAGGTAATCAGAGTGGCGCAACGAAAGCATGATGACGTGAGGTGACCATCCTTGTATTTCATGGGGTTAATGAGACTTTGTTACTGTTTGCTCAAGGTTTGAGGAGTTCCAAGAAGGTGTGTAGGAGAACAAGACCGATAGTAGGTAAAAGGGGTAGTATGTATGAATATAATGTGTTAGTCTCTTGTGTAATCCGTTGTCTTTTGGCTAGTTATATCGTAATAAATGAGGAGATCTGTGGTAAGACCGCCACCAATTGTGTATAAATATTTTTAAGTATAATATGAGATCTCATGTAGTTGGTCAAGTAGCTTGATAATCCCTAGTTCACGTCTCGGCTCCGCAGCAGGCGTTTAGGGCGTGACATTGGGGAATAGTAGTCTCAAAGCATAACTCGTGGATACATCTTCCTAAAGTCAATATAAGGGATGCATCATATAATCCTATAGTTAATTCAAAGGGCTATATCTTAATTTGAGTTTGGTACCCGTGTTTGAGGTCATGTGCCTTCCATAACTAGCATTACAAGTTTGACACTTTTGTTGATCTTCTCGAGAAGCTCTTCGTTACACTTAACGAAGGCTTAGAATGAATTGTTGAAATCTTTTGTTCCTTCAATGATGAGCTTATTACCCAATTTAATGGCCATGTGTAAAACTTCACCTTGATAATGTCAAAGAGTACTTATCCAGACCTAACTCTACTTATATGTCAAGACATGGGATTATCCATCATCTTCATGCATTGTCGCCCCTGAAAAGAATGGTGTTACATGCAAGTATATTGTTGCAAATGAATATTCCTAAATCTTTTTGGGATCTTTATTCTTAATGCACAAGTTCCAAATTCCATTCTTCGTCCTTTTCGGTCGTTGTTTCCAATAGCTCCAATATATTCTATGGACCGGTTTTGATCGGATGTTCGACCACGAGTTAGTAACTTGGATCCAAGGGCATTGAAATGTATGTTCGATAGTTATTGTCGAACTCAATAACTCCCCGATCTAGGTCCATCTTTGTGTAGCGTGATGTTACTGTCTTCGATTAAACTTCATAATTAGTGGGTCTTCTCCTATCTCAGCGCCTACTATACAAATGACTTTTCTACATATACAACAGTTGATACAACTTCATGTTCTACCACCGGTCTAGCGAGACATTATTTCGTCCTCTCATTCCTCAGGTTAACGCTCAACGCCATTCGGCTACCATCATTGGCAAAGTCACGAGTGCAGACAAATACAAATCATAAGAACCCAATTGTTGTTTGAACCTTAATCTCATTGTGGACGAAAATATGCTACAGAAGAGGAAATGAAAGATCTTAAGGATAATGGTCCTGGGGACTTGTTGTCTCTTCCCGAAGTAAGCGTTGTTAGGAATAATGGGAATAATGTGCCAATATAGTATAGCATTTGTGTTTATAGGGTGCTTAGTACAACATGTAAATGTGGTAATAGGTTTATTAAGTTCTTACTTTTTTAAAAGACATTATATACAGCTGCAGTCTCTCTTTCTCTCTTAACACTTGGGCATTTCTGACTTGGTATCAGAGCACCAAGTTAGAGAGAGACCCATAGAGATCTAAGAGCACCATCACTGCCAAATCGAAAAATCGAGCGAGGGCGTGTAGAACCTAGCTCCGGCAGACCATCCACGTGTCGTCGCACCTGCCGAAGCTTCGACGCCATTCGCCTCCTTAGCCAGCGCGGGGGTCGCTTTTCCGGCACCTTTTTCTTACCGTGAGATCGATTTTTCCTCCTCATTATGGATCTACAGGTTGTGTAATTGTTTAGTTAGGATTTCTTGGTGATTTTGTGAATCTGTTCGAGTTTCCTTGAGTACTATCTTCTCAGTCTAATCTGCTTGAATTTGCTTGTTGGAATCCGGTCTGGTTTGATTGTTTGTTGTTGAGGGATGTTTGTCGTATCATGTCGGAAAGAGAAACTCATTTCCAAAGATAGTGATGGTGTTGCTAGCTCGAGTTCACTTAAGCTCGTCCCTCATTCTTAGCCCCGTGAAACCGTAATAGTCGCAAGCTTGTTTACTCTCAATTCAAGCCGATAGAATGCAAAATTTATTAATGTAATGTCTAAGAAACCTGCGAAATCCGAAACTTGATGATTGGGAATCGAACAATGTCATGGTGAAACATAGGTATTTAACTCTACGGAACCCAATATTAGAAAAGAGTCATATTGTATTTTATTTTTACCACTACTCAAGAAATTGGGAGCTTGATAGGTTATACATACACTCTTTCTAAAATCACTCGAAGGTTTATGAAATTAAAAAGAAAGCTCAAGAGACAAGGAGCAATAAAGGATAAGACGTCACTGGCTGAGTATTTCAGCAGACTGTGTTAATAGACGAAATTTGGATCATTATTACAGCTTTAGAGCAAAATATAAAAAGATGGGCAGGCGTAAGAGAGAATTGTAGAAGAAGATCCGCTAATTGATTTTCTAGTTGGGCTAGATGTTTACAATGATTCCATTAAGGCCGATTGATCGGAAAAGATGCACTCCCTCGGAAAAGATCCACTCCTTGATATTCCGATTGCACGCCCACGCTCGTATTCAGGGGGAGGATAGTCGACGACATACTTATGGTTTCTCATCCGGAACCGTCCTCCTTTGTCTGATCGTTATCCGAAGACTTGTGACAGGTGCTTCCTCATATATCCTCACCTTCCTAGTGATCGTCGGTGGTCTTGGCCGAGATCATGACCTAGGGGGACAACGTTATTACAGTGCTTAACTCTTAGAGTGGACACATACATCTTATATGGACACATACATCTTATATGGATACTCATGAGCTAGGAGTAGAGGATCCTTTGACATCCTCCAAACAAGTGCACTTTGCAGTTTACTAGCCACCCCTTCCGCTCCTTCCACATCTTCTCATTTTGCCCACACAGGTTTGGCTTCCTACTTGACGTCTATACTGTCTTTTAATTCCTGGATCATTGATTTAAAAGCCTCTAATCATATAACATTTTTTTCTAGCTTGTTTAGCTCCTAATGTTTAAACAGGATACGATTAAGAGTGCAAATGGATCACTTAATACCTATTATGGGGAGGGGTCTATTCACTGTTCTCCCAGTTTACCACTCTGTCTTACATGTTCCATCATTTACGTCAAACTTATTGCTTGTTAAGCATATTAATCTATGATAGAAGTAATGGGAATAACGGATGAATATTGTATTGCATTTATATCTAGGGGCTTAGTGTAAGATGTGTACATGAGTAGAAGTATTGACGTAAAGGTTACTTTTTCTCATTGATAAGTGTATTTTATATCCTTATTTATAGCTTCTTTTCATTCATAAGTATGTTAGTATCAAGCATTTTATTGTAGTTTAATATGTGTTTCATTGTTTTTGGTGCTTACGGGGGTTGAAGCTTAAATTGATTATTATTGCACTGTTTTGAGCTAAAAGATATATATTATAAATACTTATATTATTTAGAGCAAAAGTCGTGAAGGCTCATTAGTCATTCGAGCAATTTATGAGCGACATGTAAAGAAAAGGACTAACGGTCATTAAAAAGTTAACGGAATGAAGGGGGTTAATTGTCAAAATGCAGCAGGACTTTCTTAGTGGAAGCCCACTCTCGGCACTCACTCTCCTTGTCTGGAGAGTGAGCTTCACTCCTTCCAACAGCAAATCAGATTGTGCCAAGTGGCAGCCTTTGTCTCCTTGTGTCCTTTCTCACAATTCCTTGGACCAACGGTGATCCGTCAAGTGTCCTCCGCCTCTCTTCTTACCAACCAGCAACTGACACATGGCAATGGATGGAAAAATTCAGCCAGAGCTCCAGGACTCTCCTCCGTGCGCACAAAGTCTTCTCCGAGCCGATTTTGGGCAGAAATTAATTACCATGCGCAGATTACTGTCCAAGTCAATTTAGGATTTACCAAAATTTCACTATAAATAAAGGTCTAAGCTACAAATTTTAGAAAACAAAAATTAGTCTCAAATTGGTGCCTGACTATATTAAATTTCTTTTCTCTTTTTCGTTCTTCGTATTTTAAGGATTGGCTTGATTTGACAATTCAATTATTCAAGCACTGGAGTTCTGGGTCTAGATGGTTTGTTACTATGATTCCATTAAGGCCGATAGATCGAAAAAGATCCACTCCCTCGGAAAAAATCCACTCCTTGATATTCCGATTGCACGCCCACGCTCGTATTCATGGGGAGGATAGTCAACGACATACTTATGGTTTCTCATCCGGAATCGTCCTCCTTTGTCTAATAGGGGTCTACCTTTGCCTGATCATTATCCCCGTGTGTTTTTTCAGGACAACAATCCGTAAGACGATTGGCGGGGGTACAGTCTAAGGATTATATGTTTTGGAAAGTGTAACTACAACTTCACCGATGGTTCACCGAGTATCACTCCGTTGGAGTCATTGCATTTACGGGATAGAGGTTTTGGTCATCCTCTTTTGGTGTTTCGGAACATCTTTTCCTACTTTAGCTAAGCAATGTCGCAGATCTGATGTTGCGTATAAACCATGTGAATTGGCAAAGCACATTAGCATAACCCCATTTTCTGTTATTCATTCATACGTTATTCATTCATACGTTCGAGAGAAGGGTTTTATTGTTATATCTTATTAAGTAGAGGTTGTTCCACTAGTCTCTAGTATATTAGAGATAAACACTTTGATCGGTTGTAATTTGATTTGTCAAGAATTATCGTTAAGACATATCTCTTAGATATTATTTTGGATTTTTTATGTAAGGGCATTTTGGGTATTTTGTTTGTATGTGAGTAATGCCTTTAGGCCGTGGGCCTATATTGTGGGCCCAATTTTGGGGCATGATTTTGGGACGTTACATTGGCAATGCATATGCTGTTGGAGTTGTGAGCCACTACAAGCATAATCCTCCGGAGCCTCGCATGAATGCAGTATATCTCATTTTGAGATACTTGAAGGCTACATCCGGAAGGGATTTGTTGTTTGCACCTCACAACCATCTAAATGTTCAAGCATATACCGACTAAGATTAGGCTGGCTCCTCAGACGATAGGCGTTCCACTTCTTACTATTGTACCTTTGTTGAAGGTAACCTCGCAACTTTGGCCCAGCAAGAAACAAACGGTAGTAGCAAGTGCCAAGGCATAGTATAGAGCTATGGCTCTTAGTGTCACTGAGCTCTTGTGGAATCGGTCTCTTCACACTCCAAATACTTCCGCGTTTGATTAGCAATAGATCTCCACACTCCAAATACTTTATGACCGACTCTCGGCCTTCAAATTCATATACCTAGTAACAGTACAGCAACGTGACACCGGTGAACTGCAATCAGTAAGCGCCTGCTCCGAGCGGCAAGATAGTAAAAATCGGGATCTTAACCAAAATCGGGGAAGAAGGGGGTGGGGGGTAAGATCGAAATCGTAAAATCGTAAAATTCTACGAACTTCTTAAAATTAAATATTGTAACACATAATACATATGTCAATATAAATATTATAACACATAATACATATACGAACTAAAAACTAGTAAGGAATTAACTAAACTTAAGATTAATTTATAAACATGAAAACATAATTGCACAAGTGTTGAAGTTGAATAGATGAGGGGGTGTAAGTGTAAGTTTGTTAATTTATCTTTAGTGTACTACCCTATTTTAAGTGATCTTAAGGGCTCTGTACGTTTTGGAAGAATCCTAGGCCTAAATAACTGATCTTAAGTCGATGCTCCTCTAATTCTCCGCCGCATCCAGGTATGCCTCTCTCTCTCTCTCTTCCCCCCCCCCCCCTCAACAGACCAGATCTAAACCATATTCGACCACATCTAAACCAGATCCGACCACGTCTAAACCAGATCCAGATCCGACCACATCTGACAGATCGAAACCATATTCGATTGAAATTCCTGGAGATTCTTGGCCGATTGAAGGGAGATGGTGATCGCAGGATCGTTTTGACCCAGATCCGACCCCTTCCCCATGGAATCTATCCAATTTAAGAACCCTGAATTAAAATCGCTAGAATCGTATGGAATCGTACGATTCCGTATAATTATATCGTACACGATTTAACAAGATTACCCTACCTAGAATCGTCAAATCGTACGATTTTACGATTAAAATCGCGATTTTGACTACCTTGCCGAGTGGCTCTTAGGTAGTCTCCCGGAGTAAGTTTTTACTTAGGGGTGTCAACGATCCGAAGTCGATCCGAAATTTTCTATTTTTTTTTGCTCGAACTCGGTTCGATAATTCGAAACTTCAACTCGAACTCGACTTCGAACTCGAAAGAACATACTAGTCTTAACTCAAACTCGGTTCGATATCTTTTTTTTTTATTTCGATCTCGAATTCGAGTTCAAAAAATTCGAATTCGAACTCGAACGGCTCGATAACTCGAATCAGGGTTTGCTTCTGAAAAACATACAGACGTCGAGTTTCATATTGCGCAGAGTAATAAAAAAGATTCAATGTGGACTCACCATGATTAAATCAAGCAACTAAAAACCGGGGACTCATCAAGTAAGAATAAACTGGGAATCACAAAGTAACTGAAAGCAGCAAGCTATCTTCTCCGAAAGATCCCATCTAAGGGTTTCATCAAGATTAACAATTTGCAAAAACCACAAAAGCAACGTATAGATTAATGATTGAAAGCCAATTTCAAAATTTCCCAAAACCCAAATCAATTTCAACTGGCCGAACCCCAATATCAAAACCCTAAAACGGGAGCAAACAAAATCGTCTTTGAGACTCCGACACTATCGATCGCCTTTCTCGCTATTGCTCAGACTAAAGATCAAAGACCCCTTCGTTCATGGAGGAAGGCAGCAGCATCGTTTCCTGCGCTTCCACCCGCATCGATCTCCTACATTCCGACCCATCAAACTCAACCCTCTACTCCACCGAACAAAACACACATGGACAGAGAGAGAGAGTAAGTGTGAAAGGGGGAGAGGGAGAACATCAAACCTGCTGAGAGAGTTAGTGGAATCGCGCGGCGTGGAAGACTGGAAGTTGAGGTGCCGATCGTGGAGACGGACTGGAGTGAAAACTTGTAAAATTTAGGATTAGGTTTCCCTTATATATTTATTATAACTAAATAATATATAATAAAATAAAAATTATATATAATAATTAAGTCAACTCGCGAGTTGGCTCGTAAGTTCGATAACACAAATACATGGCTCGATATCG